>SJYW01006014.1:274255-313160 GCA_006410735.1 Raphicerus campestris | reverse complement strand
AGCACAGAGGCACACAGCACAGTGTATATATATAAATATATTATATATATATTTATACATATTATATATATATTATTAGATTATATATATATATATTAATGTCACTCTCTCAAGTCACCCTGCCCTCTCCTTCCCCTTCCCCATGTCATAATTTCTATAATAGCAAGCCTTCCAGTTTATAAATAGGGAACATCTTTCCATTTATTTAGGATTTCTTTAATGTCTTTTAAGAAGTCTCAATCATTTTCACTGCAGAAATCATAGATACCTCTTTTTAAACCAATTTCTAGATTATTGATAATATCTTTTTAAAATAAAATTTCATCTTCTACCTGCTTATTTGTGCAGAGATACGATTGAAACACATACATTTCGTGTTCAGAAGTTTTACTAAGCTCTCTTAATCAGCCCTAGTNAGCCGGGGGCCGGGTCTGGGGGCACTGGCTGGGGGACGAGGGCACTGGAGCGCGGCATCCTCTCCTCCTCCACTCCTTCCTCCCCGACCCTCCCCACCTTGGGTCCTGCGCTTCCTTTCGGGGGTTTGCCCTCCAGTCCCTGGCTCCCGGGGACTAGGGACCCTCCTAGTCCCCGCAGCCAGTTAAGAACTGAACACCCTTGGAGCTCCTACCGGCGTTCGGACGAACTCGGCCGCGCTTTTTCGTTCCTTTATGGAAAGCACTGCAGAGGCCAACCCGGCCTGCCTGCGGTGGTGATGCGTGCGGAGGTGACTCCTCGGTTCGGTCCAGCCCGTGTGGAGCACATGGGGACGCCACCTGTTCCAGCCTCCTGTTCCTCAAAGGTTGAGTTGGGGGTGGGGGGAGGACGGTAAAGATACCTCTGAGGATGGAGTAACATGAAGGTGCAGGGCCTCGCACCCTTTCACTTCTGCCCTTCTCCCTCGCGCGCATGGACAGACCTAAGACAGGACAGAAGGAGGGAAGGGAGCGACTCTCTCGGACCGACCACCCCCTCCAGCCTTTCAGCGAGGGAGCGGGCCGCTGGAAGTGGTGCCCTGGGTTTCCTGTTCCTCGGCTCCTGCCCCAAAGGCAATCTGGTACCTGAATGCCGAGCCTCATTAGAAACCCTCATCAGAAAGGTAACCACTTTGGAGAAAGAAAACATTTAAAAAGAGACACAGAAATCATTCTCTCTCCTCGCAGGGAAAAGCCAGTAGGNAAAGGCAATCTGGTATCTGAATGCCGAGCCTCATTAGAAACCCTCATCAGAAAGGTAACCACTTTGGAGAAAGAAAACATTTAAAAAGAGACACAGAAAGCATTCTCTCTCCTCGCAGGGAAAAGCCAGTAGGTACTGATCATAATTAATTCTAGCTTTTGGTCCACTGGATAGTGAAAAAAAAAGAACAAAAACGCTTATTGTTTTTAAGTGAACCAACCCCAAAAGAACAGCAGCAAACAGACCAGACGTGTCCAGTTCAAACCGAAACCGATGGTGTGACTGTTGATTGTGCTTGCATTTTATTTAAGACTTCTTTCTCTCCTTTTGTCACTTATTTTAAAAAAATCTAACCTCTCCAAAGCAACAACATGGTGAGTTTTAACTCCCATCTTGACATTAACCTGAATCCAGATGGGACTGCAGAATAACTGTTAAGATGAATTTTGGCTAATCTTTCTGTTTTTAAAATGTGCTGTCTTAATCATCCAGATGCAGGAGATGGGCTACCTTATCTGGTGTTATTTGGGTGTTCTGAGTCCACAGATGTATCTAGTTTGAACCTATGGATATAAGTCTTCTCTTTAAGAAAACAAATCTCATCTTGAAGTTCTTTAAGCCTGGGGAAAAAAAACATTCACAGGGAAATTTTTCTTGTACTAAGTTCAACTAAGTTTAATCATTTAAAGGAAAACATGTTTTACTTCTGCCTAAGTAGCGTCTAGTCATGTGACTCATAGTTTAAACATATCCAGAGCTCCCTGTGTTCACCTCCCAGGGCAACTGATTTTTCTGATGGCTCTTGATTCCAACCCTGTTTCCCCAGACTTCTCTGGCTCACTGGGCTTCAGTGAGCATAACCGCCAAAGCCTGTGTTCTTTCCACTCTGAGAGTGTTTAAAATCAGCCACATTCCAGGACTGGCTTCCATTTATTCGTGCTTAAAACCCAGATTTATTTTATTAGCACCTTCCCGTAACAAGCAAACAGCCTGAATTTTCCCTCATCACCAAGGCTGCCTAAGATCTTATATAGAAATAAACAAGAATCTCTTTGTCCCAAAGAGACAAAGGAATATTAAGACATTGAAAATGGGTCTGATCCCTCTTAAGGAAGCATCCTGGCAGCCACACTCCTCCAGCTAAAGAACTTCTTTTTTTATATATAATTAAATTTATTTATTTTTAATTGAAGGATAATTGCTTTACAATAGCATGTTGGTTTCTGCCAAATATTAACATGAATTAACCATAGGTATACCTATGTCCTCTCCTTCTTGAGCCTCCCTCCCACCTCCTTCCCCATCCACCCCTCTAGGTTGTTACAGAGCTCCCGTTGGAGTTTCCTGAGTCATACAGCAAATCCCTATTGGCTGTCTGTTTTACATACGGTACAGTGTATGTTTCCATGTTACTCTCTCCATACATCCCACCTTCTCCTTCCTCCCCCCACCCCTGCCCCCTGCCGTGTCCAGAAGTCTGCTCTCTATGTCTGAGTCCACAGATGTATCTAGGTTCATCATGTAGGTTCATCAGNGCATGTTTCCATGTTACTCTCTCCATACATCCCACCTTCTCCTTCCTCCCCCCACCCCTGACCCCTGCCGTGTCCAGAAGTCTGCTCTCTATGTCTGAGTCCACAGATGTATCTAGGTTCATCATGTAGGTTCATCAGTCACTACTAAAGGACTTCTTTATGTAGTGACTGGAGTGGTGGCTGGTGAGGGGGTGGAAGATGAGGCTCTGCTTGGGAGCTGTCTGCTTAAACTCCTGGAAAATAAGAACATCCTGCAATGAACAAAGTAAACTTCGGGAGAGAACTGCAGTTCTTGATGCTTTCTGCAGGATGTGAGTGATGTTTCTCTTGGCAACGGGACTAGCCTGGCATCTGGAAATGAAGGAGGTCGTCTCCTTGCTGCAGCCTGGGGACCACCCTCATTGTAGTAGGCTGCCAAAACCTGCTCCCTTTTTAAAGCCACATTCAAGTATCCTTCTTCCAGGACCCTTCCAGATCTCTTCTCCCTCCTGAGAACCAGTATAATTTCCCACCGTTCCTGCCCATCCCAAGCTATTACATAGGAAAGAGAGATTGTGTGGGTGCAGGTCATTAAGAATATGCAGAAGGATAATGTTTGTATTCAGATGAGAAATGAGACAGTATCTGAAACACAGGCAAGCCAGATTTCAGTTTTGAATGCTTAATCAGTAACTTGAGAGAGCCACAGTGCTATCAATTATTGCTGATACCTTTCATCGGGCAGCATCTCATATAATTGCTATTGTCTTCTTGCAAAGCTCCAAGGTTTTGCATCCTGTTTCAAGGCTTCCCTACAGAGAGTGGTAGGAGAAGCTGCAAGGGAGGGTGAACACCATTCATTAAGGACTATTAATGAGTTACTGAACTCTTTTGCAGGATTTACTCAGAAAAATCATATCTTGCTGGTGAGAGGCTGCTGTGCAGCACCAGCGGGGGAGCCCAGTCTGGCACTTTGTGATGGCCTTGGAGGGATGGGGTGGGATGAGGTTGGGGAGGGGATGGGGAGAAGGGGGTGTGTGTATAATGATGGCTGATTTGCACTGTTGTATGGCAGAAACCGACGCAACATTGTAAAAACTTTAAAAACATATATTTAAATTAAAAAATAGAAAAAAACCCCACATATCTTAAGTCCTCAGAACTGGCATGTTTACATCATGATTGCTTTGGCTCATTCTATAACACCGTAAAAGATTCTGACCCCCTGCAGTAAAACATGGGTGGCTTACATCCTTTTGAACAAAAGGTAGGAAACAGGATTCCTGATGCAGATTTTTCCATTAGTTGACCAGGTCTCACTGCTTAAAGAGACATCTCCGGGCTTCTGGTTCAAAAGGACAGAGCAGGCAGAGTTTGCTTCTCTTGTTCCTTGTTACTCTAAAATTAAGATATGAAGTTTAAAAAAAAGGAAGTTCAGAAAAAGAATAAAAAGGAGGGGGAGTCGGGGAAGGAACTGTAAAAGGGAGAGAAATCCACAAATGAGAGATTTCCACACACTTTTGGAAGATGGAAAGCTGATGGTAGAGAGCTGCCAAATGAAACAGGAAGAGAAGTGACAACCTAAGATAAGCTGTCGGGGGCTGGAGGGGAAAGGGGGGTCGGCCTTCTGACAGACGAGGCTTGGGACTCTTCCTGTGGACGGTGCATCACCTCCAAACCCCTTCATGCATGAGGAAAAAGGGCCAGGTGGCCGGCATGGCTCACTCTGCTTCTGTGTGAGGAAGGCTCTTCCTGCTGAGCTTTTGCCTGGAGTGTGGGGCTGTGTGTTGGGGGTGGGTGTTTGCTGGTCACTCTAGAGTGGGACTCCCCCAGGTTCAGGTGCCCACATCTGCCCACTGAACTGTGGGGATGGCTCCTGTGGAAGGACTGTCCTTCCCCGGGGCGGTGGACAGGGCAGGCCTCCTGACTATGTAGTTCAGTATCTGCTAGCCTTGGTGCGCCCAGTCCCCTCTCCTGGCAGAGCTGCTGCCCAGAGGCCACAGGCTGACTCTCCTTTCCATGAACTCATAGTTTCTAGTTGGAGATTTGGAGGCCACTCAAAGCACACTCAGATTCCAGGCTTTGGGAGGGTTATTTATCACCCTGACTCATTGGAAAAGACCCTGATGCTGGAAAAGATTGAAGGTGGGAGGAGAAGGGGACAACAGAGGATAAGATGGTTGGATGGCATCACCGACTTGATGGACATGAGTCTGAGCAAACTCCTGGAGTTGGTGAGGAACTGGGAGGCCTGGCTTACTGCAATCCATGGGGTTGCAAAGAGTCGGACACGACTGAGTGACTGAACTGAACTGATCATCTTGAGGAAATTGTGTAGCAGGACGGGAGGTGGGGAGGGGGCAAGGAAGCCTGGGCAAACGTGGCCATTAACATGCTCTGCTTATCACAGAAGTCAACCTTTGCAATACCACTGGCTAAAAGGAGGGTGTAACATGGGATTTCCCTGGTAGTCCAGTGGTTAAGAATTGCCTTGCAATGCAGCGGATGTGGGTTCGATCCCTGCTTGGGGACCTAAGATCCCACATGTGCAGGGCAACTATCCCGTGCTACAACTACTGAGGCTATGCGCCCAATGTAAGATCCCACATGACACAATGAAGACCCAGTGTGCTGTCACTAGACCTGATGCAGCCAGTAAATCAACACATTTTTTAAAAAGAGTAACATACTTGAAATGTCCCACTTTAAGCTCAAACATTGTCACCAAGAATGGCAATTCCGCAATGTGGAAGTTGTCCTATTTGGATGGTCCATTCTGCACAGAAACAGCCTATCGTCCCAGAGAGGTGGAAAAACATACAGTTCCCCACTTCCCACTGGAGACCTGAGAATGAACTAGTGAGTTAATGAGCTGAAGGGACAGAGGTCTCTGCTTAAAGCTCAGGTTAAACATTAAATCTCTTGACTTTCTTGTTTACAGCTCTTTAACTTGTCAAGTGGAGCTGAAGTCCTAGCCTGCTCACAACTGTTCCTAATGAATGCCGGTGAGCTGTTTGCACAAGTCCTCCTGCTGGGAAGGCTCTCAGGAACACAACTTCCTCCTCTAGGCCATTGACTGCCTCTTCCTAAGAGGCTGCCCCAGTTCCCTTCCAGGCTGTAACTCACTGAAGGAGCCTCTCAACAGCCTTCTGAGGTCCTCTGTTTTATGGATGCAAAACTGAGGCTTAGAAGAGTGGGATACCTAGGTTCTCAAAGCTAGTAAATAGCAGAGCTGGGACTTGAACCCAGGTCTGTCTAGGCCACAGGTCTTTTCATCATGCTAACTATGCCCAAATAAATGAGAAACCTAGCAGAACAGACAAGTTGACCCCTGAGTAGAAGGAACTACTACTCTGGTACCCAGCGCTACCTTGCGGGGAGAATGACCAACCATTCTTGCTTGCCTGGGTCTGGGGGTATTTCCGGGTCATGGAATTTTCAAGCAGATGAGTAGATCACCCTCCATGTAGGGTTGCACAGGTTGCTCATGGAACAAAAATACCAGACCAAGCAGCAAGTCAAGGCTGCAATCCAGCCACGTTCCATTTGCCAAGCTGTCCCCTGGGAAGCAGAGTCGCATCCCCCTAGACAAGGGTAGCATGGGCTCACCAAGGCTCCACCAGTTCCTCTGACACTGTAGACCCAGAACTTTAAGTAGTTCAGTGATGAAGGTAATGACTTCATTTTAAACTAAGCTTTTTACTCTGTCTTGCCAAAGAATTTCTCCCAATCCCTGTACACGCACGCACATAGCATCAAAACACAAAGCCCCAGTCATGTTTTTACAAACTAGTCCGGTCACAGATGGGAAAGGAAGTTGGAGAAATACTGTAGATCTAGAATGTGGTGTCTGGTGGTCCCCAGTACTGCTCTGCAAACGTTTCCTCCTGGATGTAGGAGTGGGATGACTTCCCCTCATGAGACTGGATGATCCTGGGACAATCTTGTATGGAAAAAAATGAGTATGTCATTTATGGACTAGAGCAGTCAATTCTGCTGAAATAGCCCCTCAAATTCTCTTTTTCCACTGTGGAGATGGACCATGTTCAAGCTGGTGGCAGCTCTGTCAGTCAGCATTCTGGAGCATCCTGCACATGATGGATAAGCTAAAGAACTCATCTTGAGTTCTAAGAACTACATCTTGGCTGTCCCAAGCCAGTTCCACTGGGGCTGTTTCTTCTTGTGACATAATCCAGGCTACTGACAATGATCCTGTAAAGTAGACATTGACACTTGGGGCTTCCATGGTGGTGCAGTGGCTAAGACTCTGAGCTCCCAGTGCTGAGGGCAGGGGGTTTGTTCCCTGATAAGGGACCTAGGTCTCACATGCCCCAACTTAAAGATCCCGCATGCTGCAACAAAGATTGAAGATCCCATGTGCCACAACTAAGACCCAGTACAGCCAAAATATAAATATATAACTTTAAAATGAAAAAAAATCCCCCCAAATATAAAAGATATTGACACTCAACTCTGTGAATGAGGCAGGGTCTTAGAGAGTAAAAAAGTCAGGTTGTAGTTGTCACAGACCACTATTTCCCTGGGGACTTAAAACATGAATATGTTTAATAGTCAAATTAGTTTTAAATATATATGTATATAATATATATATATTTAGTAAAAGTTACTTTAATGGTAGTTATGATGGTTAATCTTATATGCCAACTTGACAGATCTAAGGGATGCCCAGATAGCTGGCAAAACATTATTTCTGGTTGTGCCTGGGAGGGTATTTCAAGAAGTCAGTGGACTCAGTATAGCTGAAGCCTTCACCGATGCAGTTGAGGGCCCACAGGGAACAGAAAGTGGGGGAAGGGAAGATTCTCGCTCTCTGCCTGAGCTGGGGCATTGTCTTCTCCTGCCTGTGCACACCAGCTGTCCTCATCCTCAGGCCTTCAGAGCCAGACTCACTGACATCACTGACTTTTCTGGGTCTCCAGCTTGCAGATGGCAGGTTGTGGGGCTTCTTGCCCTCTACAGCCCTGTGAGCCAATTCCTGTGCTGTGTCCTCTTGTATACATCTCTTTATGTATTCTTTCGGGCTTCCCAGGTGGCTCAGTGGTAAAGAACCTGCTTAGCAATGCAGGAGACGCAAGAGACATGGGTTCCATCTCTGGGTAGGGAAGATCCCCTGGAAGAGAAAATGGCAACCCACTCCAGCATTCTTGCCTGAAAAATTCCATGGACAGAGAAGCCTGGCGGACTACAGTCCAGGGGGCCTCAGAGAGTGGGACGCCACTGAGCACAAGTATCCGGATGGTTCTGTTACTCTGAGAGGCCTAACACAGCAAGTCACATAGAATCTCTGCGTAATAAAAGAGGCAGATTTCCTTTCCTACATTTCCCCCTCACTTTCTAACATAGCTTTTTATTAACTAGCGTTTTAAACTACAAAGCATGCATGCTTATGGCAGAGGGAAAAAAGTACAGTGAGTGCAGCAAGGTGAAGCGTGCTCCACACCACAGGCCAGCTGGGCCTCCCAAGGCAATCACTGTCAACAGTTTATTGTGTGGGCAGCCCACTCCAGCATTCTTGCCTGGAGAATTTTATGGACAGAGGAGCCTGGCAGGCTACATGCAGTCCATGGGGTCACAAAGAGTTGGACACGACTGAAGTGACTTAGCACGCATGCACATGTATCTTTTTAGTGATTCCTTTCCTGCATTCCTCCCTGAGGAGGGCATGGCAGTCCGCTCCAGTATTCTTGCCTAGAAAATTCCATGGACGGAGGAGCCTGGTGGGTTACAGTCGATGGGGTCACAAAGAGTCGGACAAGACTGAGCGACTGAGCGACTGACGCTTCCTACATTTGTCAAAAGGTTAACACCTCTAGGGTATGAAGGTTTGCTTCAAAGACCATTTGTCAGACAAACAAAAAAGGAGCCTGCTGGTGGGCCAGTGGTTAGGACTCTGTTTTCACTGCGGAGGGCACAGATTCAAGACTTGTAGATCATTTGTGTTATGAAGCCTGAAATATGTCCATCTGGCCCTTTACAGAAACTGCATGGAGTCCTGGTTTAGTTGAAAGCACTCTGAATTTCGTCCCAGATGATAGGGTTTATTCNAAGACTTGTAGATCATTTGTGTTATGAAGCCTGAAATATGTCCATCTGGCCCTTTACAGAAACTGCATGGAGTCCTGGTTTAGTTGAAAGCTCTCTGAATTTCGTCCCAGATGATAGGGTTTATTCATGAAAGAAAAGGAAGTTAATATTAACCACCTACAGTTTTTAGTAACTTATTTCTGCCTTCATACCTAACTCAGCGTGCTCACTTGGGGCCCCAGGTGAGATTGTTGAGTTATGAAACCCAAGGGAAAAGGTTCTTGTAGACAAATAAGCCCTTTTAATATTTAAATTTCTTCTTGTGTGTGAACCAGAAATGAGATCTGAAAGTCAGATCTCTTTTTCTACTTCTAGATTTTATTTTTTCTCTACAGATAAAATGTTATCAGCATTTTCCTTCCTGTCCTNGTGGAAGTGACATCCCCTGCAAGTACTTTAACTTACCACAAAGATGTTTAAAGATCAACTTACACATGTACAAAGGAGCATGCTACTTTTCAATGTCATATTTTAGGGGCTACCCCAGCAAAAAGAAAAGCCCTGGTCTCAGCCCTGCACTGTGCTGGCTGCCTGATTCTGTCTGGATGACTGATGCCCTGAATCTGTTTGTCTGGAATTTAGGGTTCCACCAGGCTGTGGGGGCAAGAACTGCCTAAATTCTTCTCCCATCTTTGGTATGGTTGAGGCCCACATCAAAGGCTTCAACTGTTTGGGGCAAGGAGGGGTGGGGCTCTTCCTGCTTAACCATTTCCTGCCCAATTCTGGTGAGCTGTACATAAATTAATTTCAAAGTTTTAACTAAAAGGGTAGGCCAGGGCTTCCCAAGTAGTCCAGTGGCTAAGAATTTGCCAGCCAATGCAGGGGACACGGGTTCAATCCCTGGTCTGGGCAGATCCCACATGCCATGAGGATAACTAACTCTCGAGCCATAACTGCTGAAGCCAGTGCCCTAGAACTTGCGCTCTGTAAGGAGAGAAGCCACTGCCCCAAGGAGCCTGTCTGCCACAACTGGAGAGTAGCGCCTGCTGGACGCAACTAGAGAAAACCCGTGGGCAGCATTTCTTCCAAGAAGAGACATTCTCTTTAACAAATGCTAGTTCTCTTCGAACAATGAAAAGGTGAATTTCAAAGATGTCTTCCTTCTCATTAAATAGGAGATAATCTGGGCTTTTGAGTGGGCTTCCCAGGTGGTACTAGTGGTAAAGAATTCACCTGCCAATACAGGAGACTCAAGAGACGTGGGTTCAGTCCTTGGGTCGGGAAGATCCCTCGGAGCAGGNGGGCTTCCCAGGTGGTACTAGTGGTAAAGAATTCACCTGCCAATACAGGAGACTCAAGAGACGCGGGTTCAGTCCTTGGGTCGGGAAGATCCCTCGGAGCAGGAAACAGCAACCCACTCCAGTATTCTTACCTGGGAAATTCCATGGACAGAGAAGCCTTGCAGGCTACAGTCCATGGGGCTGCAGAGAGTTAGACATGAAGGAGCACATAATTTTTCCTGGGCTTTTGACCCAAGCCCCCTCATGTATCCCTTTGTTCCTTGATCCAGTGCAGAGTTCTTGCAGGCTGGAAGTGCTTGTTGGTACAGCTGGGATTCACAGTCTAGGTTCAAGATCTCTATGCGATGATGCCTCTTGTTCCTCATTCTTTTAATTCAACCATGTGTCCACTCATGGGCACTGCCTTCTTCACCCCCATCCCCATGCTCAATCTGACGACCTAAGATGGCACGGCAGACAATGACAAGCTGAGGAGTGATGGGGCAGCCCCATAACACAGACATCAGGCCTGCAGAGAGCAGTCAAGTTGCTGCTCAGACCAGGCACACACTGTAGCTGGGGTGTCCAGAGGTGACACCCTTTAGCATGGATGTCATCAGACCTGACTAGTTAGGACAGGCCTCAGGTCAGAATTTCAAGGGATGGATGCTTTCATGAGTAAGAATTAGGAGAGGAGGCATAGGGGCTTTGTGGAGTTGAGACACTTGGGCCTGGTTCCCTCTTCCTAATGAGTTACCCCTTTGCTTCCTTGGAGGAAACTTGGCCCCCCACTTGTGATGGCTGGCAGGTGCAGCAGGGCCCTCTGGCTTGGGCGACAGGGGCTGCTTCTGCTTCACTCATCGGCATGAGGAATACTGTGGTGGTGATGGGGAGGAGACAAAAGAGATGGGGACAGAGGGGCTGGAATAGCAAATCCAGGGCTGTGGTTAACTGACGACCCAGAGATGAACTGAACTAGGAACCTAAGAAAAACACACTGGAGTAATTTGAGTTTTGTGTTCCAAGGAGCTAAGAGTGGTCAGCGAGACTGACTAAATGGCAAGGATTGAACTAAATATCTTACCCCATTTAGTCCTTAGGCTCACCCTGTGGTGTAGAAATCATCACGCCCATGTTATCAGTAGAGCAACAGGCTCAGAAATGTCAAATGATTGGTCCAAGGTCATCAAATAAATAAGAAGTGACACAAATTCAGACCTGAATCCAGTGTTGGGCCCTTTATTCCACTATACTGATCTGGTCTAAAAGCACCTGAACTTCTAGGAAATGAATCGTCAGGGTTTTGCTGGGTGGATTCTCCTGGGCTTTTCTTCTCTCCCTCTTGAAGTTGTTATTTAGCTAAGATGGTGGGCAGTGGCCTAGGATGTTTTATCTCTGTGCTGGAGCTGACCCTGCTTTTCCCCCTCCCCTCCCTAGCCCCCTTATTGTTTAGTCCCTGTCATGTCTGACTTTTGCAACCCCATGGACTGTAGCACACCAAGCTCCTCTGCCCACAGGATTTTCTAGGCAAAAATAGTGGAGTGGGTTGCCATTTTCATCTTCAGGGGATATTCCCAACCCAGGGATCGAACTGAGTCTTCTGAATTGGCAGGCAGATTCTTCACCACTGAGCCATCAGGGAAGCAAGTCCCCAGCCCCTACACGCTCAATAAAAGCAGGAATTGCATCCTATTTAGGTTGCTCTCAGTTGACCAGTTCAGAATAATATTAAGGTGGCTACACCCCCATCCTTCCAAACACACACACACACACCATTGTACTTAGAAAAAAGTCAATATGATGGCCTCTTTATCCAGGGAAGAAGGCTATTATAGAAGAAATTATTCAGTAATAAGCCGACAGGAAGCTGAATTGGGGAGAGAACTAAACTAACCTTAGACCTGCACAGTCATGGCCTGACATTCTTGTTTTTCTTTCTTTTTCAAGTCAGTCTTTCAGACATAGCCTGGAAGGGGCAAACCCACAGCCTTTGGGAGAGGGGCTTGACCTGGGCCCAGGAAGACCAGAGCAGGGCTCTGGAGACAGACAGGAGAGTATGGAAAGGCCCAGACTGGAGGAGGGAGGGTAATACGGGGTCCCCCCGGGGTAAGACAGGGGGGTGCATTTTCAAAGGAGATAGATAAAGGAGAGGGATGTTCCTTGGCAAGTTTTCTGGCATTAGGCAGAGGGACTGGAGGGCAGAGGGAGGTGGATCCAACCCCACCTCTCAGCCCACTGCCTCGCTCTCAAAATTCCATAGCCCACAGTCATGCCTGGAATGGAGTATTCCATCTTCCTGCTTCCCAACGATGTGTTTTCAACAGAGAAGTCTGAGCATCCAGAAGGTCTGAAAGGTGGGGTGCCAAGTTCAGGAAGAGGAAGGAGGTGCTCTAGAGCCCATACGTAGCTCGGTTTAGAGGAGGGTTGACTTGCTTCCTAGCAGTTGGGAAGCAAAGAACTCCATGGAGGGAAGGGCCCGATGGACTGCAGAAAGGAAATCTCATCAACAAACTGTGGGATACCCACACAGGGGAATATTGCCCAGCCTTAAAAAGGAATGAAGTTCTGACATAGGCTACAACATGGCTGAATGCTGAAGACATTATGCTACAAGTCATAGGGTGTAATGCATATCTAATTAATGATACTGTATTGCATATTTGAATATTGCTGAGAGTAGATCCTAAAAGTCCTCACCCCAAGAAAACTATGTAGGGAAATAGATGGGGAAACAATGGAAACACAGACTTTACTGTGGGGGGCTCCCAAATCACTGCAGATGGTGACTGCAGTCATGAAATTAAAAGATGCTTGCTCCTTGGAAGAAAAACTATGACCAACATAGACAGCATATTAAAAAGCAGAGATATTACTTTGCCAACAAAGGTCCGTCTAGTCACAGCTATGGGTTTTCCAGTAGTCATGGATGGATGTGAGAGTTGGACCATAAAGACAGCTGAGTGCCGAAGAATTGATGCTTTTGTACTGTAGTGTTGGAGAAAACTCTTAAGAGTCCCTTGGACTGCAAGGAGATACAACCAGTACGTCCTAAAGGAAATCAGTCCTCAATATACATTGGAAGGACTGATGCTGAAGCTGAAACTCCAGTATTTTGGCCACCTGATGAGAAGAACTGACTCATTTGAAAAGACCCTGATGCTGGGAAAGATTGAAGGCAGGAGGAGAAGGGGACGACAGAGGATGAGATGGTTGGATGGCATCACTGACTCGATGGACATGAGTTTGACTGAGCTCTGGGAGTTGGTGATGGACAGGGAGGCCTTGTGTGCTCCAGTCCATGGGGTCGCAAAGAGTCAGACATGACTGAGCAACTGAACTGAACTGAACTGAACTGAACTGATGCTGACAGATGCTAACTAGTTTATTGTGAAGATCATTTTGCAATGGATACAGTAATAAATCATTATGTTGTGCACCTGAAACTAATATAACATATGTTAACTGTACCTCAGTCTTAAAAAGCTGTAAAACATGGCAATACCTAAACTATTTTCTATTAAAAAAAAGAATAAAGAAGACATTATGCTAAATTTAAAAAGCTAGATACAAAAGGACAAATATTGTAAGAATGCATTCACGAGGTACTTATATCCATATAGAAAGTAGAATTTTAAAAAATAATTTTATTTATATTTGGTTGCAGTGGGTCTTTGTTGCTTTGTGAGGGCTTTCTCTAATTGCGGCAATTGTGGTGAGTGGGCTTCTCATTGCGGTGGCTTCTCTTGTTGGGAAACAAGAGCTCTAGGGTGCACAGGGCTTCAGCAGTTGTGGGGCATGGGCTTAATTGCTCTGTGGCATGTGGGATCTTCCTGAACCAGGGACTGAACCCATGGCTCCTGCACTGGCCGGTGGACTCCCATCCACCACGCCACCAGGGAAGTCCAGAAAGTAGAATGGTTTTTACAAGAGATTGCTGGGGGAGAGGAATGGGGAGCTGGTGTTTAATGAGATGATAAAAAGTGCTGGAGATGGATGGTGACAATGTTTGTATAATGCTGTAAATGTGCACTTGAAAATGGTTCAAATAGTGAATTTTAGCTTATGTATATTTTACCACATGCAAAAAAAGATAAATTAATCTAATAAAACCTTTAGATCTTTCAGTTTAAGTACAGGGATTAGCAGGACAAGTTAAATGATAATGTGAAGACACATGAGAGAAATGTAGAATGTGGGACAGTCTACAAGAAAACTAGCCTGGACTTTGAAAAGTTTGTGTCATGGGGGAAAAAGGTGGAGGAGTTGTTCGAATCAGAAGAGACTAAAAACACACAATAACCAACTGTAATGCACGCACTTAATAGGATCCTGCACCAAAAATGAACAAACCAAATTAAGAGACTTATGGACTAGATATTAAGTGATATACAGAATTGATGTTAGTTTTCTTAGGTCTGAATATGGATTGTGGTTATGTTAGAAAATGTGGATACTTTTAGGAGCTACATGCTGCAGTATGCTGAAATATCTAGGCGTAAAGTGTCATCTACAACACACATCAAACGATCCAGAAAAAAAACAAAGTGTCACATATCTGTAGAGGAGGATGGAGCAAATAGGGCAAAAGGGAAAAAACTGTTGAATCCTAAATGATGGGTGAACACTGTAGGCTTCTTCCCACTTTTCTGTATGTTGAAAACATTTAAAAATATATATATATTTATCTGGCTGTGTGGGGTCTTAAATTCGCATGTGGGATCTACTTCCCTGACCAGGGATTGAACCCAGGACCTTTACAGTGGGAACCTGGAGTCAGCCACTGGACTACGAGGGAAGTGGCTATAGAATACATTCCTTAAATTAAAAAAAATTTATTTATTATTATTTTATGTTTTGGCTGTACTAGGTCTTGGTTGCTATGCGGGGCTTTCTCTAGTTGCTGGGAGCAGGGGCTTCTCATTGCCACTGCTTCTCTTGTTCTGGAGCTCTGGGTTCCAGCGTAGGCTCTGTAGCTGTGGCCCCCAGGTTCTGTTGTTCCAAGGCATGTGGGATCTTCCTGGTGCATGGATGGAACCGAGTCCCCTGCGTTGGCAGGCAGATTCTTATCCACTGGGCCACCACCAGGGAAGTCCCTGTTGAAAATACTGTTAATAAAAAGTTGGAAGAGAAAAGTTGCAGCTGTGCAGTGAAAGGAGCTGTGTGACCTTGGGCAGTCTTCAGTTCAGTTCAGTTCAGTTCAGTCGCTCAGTCGTGTCCGACTCTTTGCGACCCCATGAATTGTAGAACGCCAGGCCTCCCTGTCCATCACCAACTCCTGGAGTTCACTCAAACTCACGTCCATCGAGTCGGTGATGCCATCCAGCCATCTCATCCTCTGTCGTCCCCTTCTCCTCCTGCCCCCAATCCCTCCCAGCATCAGAGTCTTTTCCAATGAGTCAACTCTTCGCATGAGGTGGCCAAAGTACTTAGTCTCAACCTAAGAACAGGGCTGAAAACACCTACTTTCCCACTGTCTCTGGATTAAAGTGTAAATCGCCTGGTCTAGCGGCTATAGGGTCATCGTCATTAGTATTATTATGACAGTCTCCAGCATGATGTCAGGTATATATGGAGGCGTGAGCTGCATCGGGAAACTCACTTGAACTCCCTGGGTGAGCCGACGCTTAGTGAAGCGGCCTAGGGGTGGAGTAAGCGAGGGGCAGGGTAGATGTCACTATGCCGCATCTTACGCACCTCCAGGCAGAAAAAAAAGTGCGACTTCTGGGGGACGTGGCCACTGGGAGGGGGGCGGCGGAAGCGGGGTGAGGCTTGAGGAGGCCGGCGTGGGATCGTAAAGCTATGAATGAGCACGGCCTCCCGGAAGTTGGGGGCGGAGCCTCCGTGTGCTGACCAGTCGCAGAGTAGCTGTCAAAACGGGCGCTGAAGGGCAAAGGGGGAAGATCCCAGCGCTTGGCGGCTGCCGGGAGCATCCTCTCTTCCCGGAATTGGGCCGGACCTGGTCCCGCCGGGGCCCTTTCCCTCTACAGTACCCAGGGAAAGAGATGGACGGGGCCACTGCAGACCAGAACCTTGATCCGGATGTGTGACCCCTCGGCGGTGCCACGTAGCCTTCGGCCCTTTCTTCCTCCTTTGTAAAGTGAGAGCAGTAAAAACCCGATGTAGGAGGAAGTCGGGACAAGCCGGAATGACTCAGAGGTGGGAGGAGGGGACAGTGAGGAAGGCGGCTCACCGTCCCCCACCTCCACCATCACTGCCTCGTGGCTGTTCAACAGAAAATGAAGTCACAGCTTCTGGCTCTCAGAGTGATCCTTTATAGTACCCGTGCACAGACTATATAGCAGGAGCTTATAAAAAAGTACATGGTGCCTGGGGCAGCAACCAAAAGGAGCAGGTCGGATATGGATTACCCGAAATCGGAATGTGAGTCAGGTATTAGAGGATACCAAGGACTCCTCGATAGTTTTGTTAGTTTTATGGCTGATAAAGCTATGATCACATCTGTCAATAAAAATACCCATTTTCTGGAGGTACATGCCGACGGGGAAATTGACAATGTCTGAGAGTTGCTTTCAAACACATGATTGAGAACAGTTTTAGTTGTTGCTTTGTCTAAGAGATGTAATGGTCGCTGATCTTTCTTCTCAGGCTTAGAGAATACTTTAAACACAGTATACAGTACTCTAAAAAATAGACCCCTGTGGGGAGGGTATCTTCCCTACCCCCACCTCTTAAAAGTATTATATCTAGGAAAGACATTGTACAAAGTCCAAGCCTCGCTCAGTGACAGCCCTGAGTGTGTGCGCTGTTAGAGCTTATCCTGGTTAATCATTTCTTTCCTGGATCACATGAGTCATTTCTGGCGTTTTGCCCCATGCAGGGCAAAAATCTATGGCAAATTTGAAAGGCCAAGTGTAAAGTAAAATTAAAATGTTACTAAGTTTGTCTCCACCATCACCCCAATGGAGGTTTTCAACCTCCTCTTCAAGTTCTTTGAGGCCCAATAAGCAGTAAATGGGCTTATTTGGGCTTCCCGGGTGGCTCAGACGTAAAATGTCTGCCTGCAGTGCGGGAGACCGGGGTTCGATCCCTGGGTTAGGAATATCCTCTGGCGAAGGAAATGGCAACCCACTCCAGTACTCTTGCCTGGAAAATCCCATGGACGGAGGAGCCTGGTGGGCTACAGTCCATGGGGTCGCAAAGAGTCGGACACAACTGAACGACTTCACTTTTAAAGCAGTAAATGAAGTCATAGTTATTCAATCATTCTCTGAATCTTCGCTCAGTTTGCAATTTTAAAAGCACTGTCTACGTTGAGGACGAGATTTCAGGGGGAAACTTCACCAAAGACCCTCTCTCTCTATTATCAGCTTGGTTTACAATGCACTTCTTATTGTTCATCAATTACCTCATTTAGTCTTCTCATTTTATTAGAAAGCCCACAGCTTAGATATGGCTGCAAGCCCATTTCACCAGCGAGGGACAACAGATGACGTGTTCAAGGGACACAGCCATTGCACCCCGGGGACCCTGTAGTTTCGCGGCCCTAACGGTTAGGCGGTCACCACCGGCTAGCCCCCTCCTTTGCCGGACCTCAGGAACCTGGCACCCCCACCCGGGTACACACACGTATCCAGATCGCTGCAGCCACATCTCCCTCGCAGCCAGGGGCGTTTTACGGGCCTCCGTACCAAACTCATCTGCAAAAACCATTTACGCGGAACCGAGAGCTGGGTTCCAGAGCGGTCTTCAGAGAGGTGGGGCTCCGCGGGGGTGGGGAATTTGCTCCCGCTCACGGGCTGGCGGGCTCCAATCGCGTTGCTTCATTCAATCCCAAACTGTCCTGGGGACGCGCGAGAGAGCCCGCGCGCCCGCTAGGGCGCACGGAGCGCGCAGGGGCAGCAGCCTTTGTGCGACTAGGCCCTCGGCGAGGCGGGCGGCGGCGCCCGCGGCCCCCCAGAGGCCTGGGAGGGGCAGGCGCCGGGGGGTCCCGGTAGGGCAGGGACTGGGGGCCAGCCTGTACTCCCGCGCTGCGCTTGAATCTGTGTGGGGTGGGCGGGGGCAGCCGGGATTCCTGTCTCTTATACACATCTTGCTGACCAGTCGCAGAGTAGCTGTCAAAACGGGCGCTGAAGGGCAAAGGGGGAAGATCGCAGCGCTTGGCGGCTGCCGGGAGCATCCTCTCTTCCCGGAATTGGGCCGGACCTGGTCCCGCCGGGGCCCTTTCCCTCTACAGTACCCAGGGAAAGAGATGGACGGGGCCACTGCAGACCAGAACCTTGATCCGGATGTGTGACCCCTCGGCGGTGCCACGTAGCCTTCGGCCCTTTCTTCCTCCTTTGTAAAGTGAGAGCAGTAAAAACCCGATGTAGGAGGAAGTCGGGACAAGCCGGAATGACTCAGAGGTGGGAGGAGGGGACAGTGAGGAAGGCGGCTCACCGTCCCCCACCTCCACCATCACTGCCTCGTGGCTGTTCAACAGAAAATGAAGTCACAGCTTCTGGCTCTCAGAGTGATCCTTTATAGTACCCGTGCACAGACTATATAGCAGGAGCTTATAAAAAAGCACATGGTGCCTGGGGCAGCAACCAAAAGGAGCAGGTCGGATATGGATTACCCGAAATCGGAATGTGAGTCAGGTATTAGAGGATACCAAGGNGGTGTGTGGGTGGGTGGGGGCGCCGGCAGGCCTCTGACCACGCGCCTCCCTGCAGCCCCCTTCCCTCAGCGGGACCCGCGTGCTGGCCAGCAAGACCGCGAGGAGGATCTTCCAGGAGCCCTCCGAGCCGGTGAGTAGGTGGGCTGCGGCGAGGGCGCCCGGCGAGGGGGCGCTGCAGGCAAGGCGGTGCGGGCGGAGGCTGCTTGGCGCCAAAGCCTCATTGTCTGCTCTCAAACCCTACCCACCTCTCCCGGGCGCGCGCTGCTTTCCCGCCAAAGTTTGTTCCCTCCCCAGCACCACTACACATCTGGACATTTCCTATTTCTCTATACTCTTATAGAATCCAAGTATGACAACCGACTTACATTCAGCCCCATGAAATTTCTGATCATTGGAGGTATTCTGCTTGAAAAAAAAAAATGACAGTTTCATGGTTCGCCCTATACTTAACTTTTTTTTTTCCCTTACTTTTTCTCCCCCAACAGAACCCTAAGCTATCTGCCCCCAGTGTGGAGGACGAACCACTTCTGAGAGAAAACCCCCGCCGTTTTGTCATCTTTCCTATCGAATACCATGATATTTGGCAGATGTATAAGAAAGCTGAGGCTTCCTTTTGGACAGCTGAAGAGGTAATCAGATGCAGCAACTAGGAGACTGAAAAGACCCTTTGCCCATTGCCTCTCTAGAGGAAGGCTCCAGCTGGGCCGGCTATAACATGTTTGAAATATGCTTTGCTGTCCTCCCTGTCCCTCTTTGGAATGGCTGTTCACTCAGGACATGAGATGTTCAAATTGGCAGAATATGTGAGGAGTATATAAATCAGGTGGTGCTAGTAGACTTATTAAAGTTGAACAGTTAGGCGTATGTGTGAGGGTCCTGCCGGCTTGAACCCTTTGTGAACTTTTGTATTTCAGGTGGACCTTTCCAAGGATATTCAGCACTGGGAAGCCCTGAAGCCTGAGGAGAGATATTTTATTTCCCATGTGCTGGCTTTCTTTGCAGCAAGTGATGGCATAGTAAATGAAAACTTGGTGAGTTCCCCCCATCCGCCCCCCCCCCAGAAAAAGTACCTTTATTCAAGATTTACGAGGGAACTAACAATTCTCTTTTTTGTCTTTTAAAATTTTGCACACTGAATGGGTATATATATATATATATCTCTGTAAACCAGGGTTTATATTCTGTGGCATTTTCTGTTCTATAGTGTACTTTGCAGTTATTTCTTCCTTATGGTGTTTTTTCCCCCAACTGTAGAGAAACAATGTTAAGACAATATTAAGTGATAGTAATAATCCAGAACCCTAGTAACTATCTATTTGCTCTCCTTTTTGTGGCTTTGCTGTTGTTTTTTTTTTTTAATAACTGGTCACATATATGTCTTGAATGCATCCTCCTTGGAATGAATGAAAATGAATTACTATGTCTAGCTTATAATGATACAAAAAAGGAAGTGTGAGGCAACCAGTGTTCATTGACTGAATTGCTGCTGGTAGATTTTCCTTAAACTGATCTTTGTGTTTTACCACTAGGTGGAGCGGTTTAGCCAAGAAGTTCAGATTACCGAGGCGCGTTGTTTCTATGGCTTCCAGATTGCCATGGAAAACATACATTCTGAAATGTATAGTCTCCTCATTGACACTTACATTAAAGATTCCAAAGAAAGGTGAGTATTGGGGTGGTGATATGCCAACATATTTAGGATTACTAGTTGTTACTTTTTGAAATTGTATAGGGATAGAAAAATGACTCTAAAATGAGCAAGTCAAAGAAATTCCTAGCACCCATAGTCATGTCTGGTCTTAAGAACAGGCCCAAATGCACTTTACTAGTCAATTGTTAAAAACAGTTATAAGGTTACTCCATCCTTTTAGAGCTGGAAGCATACTAATGAACATCCAATCTAATGCCTTCTGAAAAAACATTTCAAGGGACTGTCCGATGAGCTAAAACTTAGGTTTGATAGTTTTCATGTCTGGCAAATCTGTCAACCTACAGTGTGAGGCTGGTGCAGGGTGGAGTGGGTAGAGGATGCAAAGTTGAAGATAAAACCAGCTTCTTAAGGGGCTTGCAACATAATATAGAAAATAAGACCTAGGAATGTAAGTGGAGGAATTACATAATAAATAGCACAGAGGCAGCAGTGAACCATGAAATTAATTCAGGCACACAGCAATTTGCCTGAAATGATAGTATATATTAGAGGATAACAGAGGAGAAAAGTAAGTAGCGTAGGGACTATTTTACATTGTCAGGACTGACTGGAGAGGAGGGGAGCACTAGAAATAGGCGTTTGAGTAGTCTAGCTACTAAGGTCAGCTTCAGGACGAGAGCCTGTGTAGAACAGAAGTGGTGAAGCTGAGGAGTAGTCTTTTGTAGATGATGTGGAAGAAAATGAAGAGGGAAAATGAGTGGTGACTTGGAAGGCCAGCAGGATGGAGGAAACTTTCGGGTGTGGGGGGTGGGATTGTAAAATGATTTGAACATGTTTGCAGATGGAAATGAAAAAAGATAGTAAAGGTAGGGCATGATTGGAGGAGATTACCAGAAGGGAGGGATCAGAAAGCCCTGATGGTTGAACTTTGAAAGCTACAGAGAGGCAAGACCCAGGTTGACAAGGAAAGAGAATAAAAGGAGCCCAAGGTCTGATGAAAACAAGCTCACTGGGACAGGCTGGGGAATCTCTGGACTCCCAAAGTAGGCACAGGGAGGAAGAGGGTAAGACCTGAACTTGAAATAATGAAACCAATTAATGCTTTTGATATAACAGACTGAGGTTGTGGGGCTCAGTATGAACTAATGAATACCTAAATTTTATTAACATAAACCAAATGGAATTTTGATATTTTTTCTAAAACATTGGAGGGAAAAGCAAGCTAGTAAAAAGAAAACATTTCAGTTTGAATCCCAAATTGGTCTTGGTCCCAGTGCTCTTACCTAGAAGCTGATACTAGAAGTCTTTGCTAGAATGACTGATCATCTGTGTGTGCCTACCAGGGAATTTCTCTTTAATGCCATTGAGACGATGCCTTGTGTGAAGAAGAAGGCAGATTGGGCCTTGCGCTGGATTGGGGACAAAGAAGCTACATATGGTAAGGGACTTTGGCCCTACTTACCCCTGAGCTTCATTTTCTAAGTGATGTTACTGGTTTGTTCCTATGAACACAGGCAGATACTCACAGAAATATTTTGTTTTTAACTGTAGGAGAACGTGTGGTAGCCTTTGCTGCAGTGGAAGGCATCTTCTTTTCCGGTTCTTTTGCATCTATATTCTGGCTCAAGAAACGAGGACTGATGCCTGGCCTCACGTTTTCCAATGAACTTATTAGCAGAGACGAGGTGGGTCTAATTCAGATAATAGGCTGACCTGCACCCCAAACACCTACAACCCCGTGTTCACTGAAGGGAACCCAAGATGTGAGATTGCCTTAAATGCACATTTAACATGTGGGTTCAACCATAGGCATCTTGGCAGAGAATGAAATAATTTGCTGAAATTATTTTGCTCATATTCTCAGTATACATAGGTATTTCCCTATGTATGGATTTTTTTTTTAGGGGAAGTAATATTATTTCTACCTGGTCTTCTGTGTGATCCTTCTGTACTTCAAAGTTAGTTGGCGAACATCTCTGAATCCATTCAGGTCCAGTATGTCTTTGAATGCACTTGGATTAAAATGCCAAAGAGGAAAGTGAAGGTGCCCAGATGTTCTGTATAACTCCCATTAGCATTATCTGGGTGTGTGTGTTCTCAGTCATGTCTGACTCTGTGACCCTGTGGACTATGTAGCCTGCCAGGCTTCTCTGTCTGTGAAATTTTGCAGGCAAGAGATACTAGAGTGTTGTCATTCCCTTCTCCAGGGAATCTTCCTAACCCAGGGATCGAACCTGCATCTCCTGCATTGGCAGGTGAATTCTTTACCATTGAGCTGGCAGGGAAACCACTCCTAACATTCAGTTCAGTTTAGTTCAGTTCAGTTGCTCAGTCGTGTCCGACTCTTTGCAACCCCATGAATTGCAGCACGCCAGGCCTCCCGAATGCACTAAGACTTGCAGACTTGATTCACTTGAAATTGCATTACTATTACTGATTTCCCAGACATTAGGTTATAAATCTAAAAACTAACCAGCCTATTCAGAGTTTTGCCTTTCCTGCTGGAAGTAGTGGTGGTGAATGTTAAAGCTCAGGGCTTTAACATTCCTAGGAAGGAAGAATGCTGAGAAAAATTTCCTCCCACTCCTTGGCAACCACAGAGGGGTGAGGACCAGACTTGTCTCGTGGGGCCCGAGCCTGCCTAGGTTGCACAGCAGTTGAGTCATCTTCCCCTTGACTTTTGAAATGCTTNGGGGTGGTGATATGCCAACATATTTAGGATTACTAGTTGTTACTTTTTGAAATTGTATAGGGATAGAAAAATGACTCTAAAATGAGCAAGTCAAAGAAATTCCTAGCACCCATAGTCATGTCTGGTCTTAAGAACAGGCCCAAATGCACTTTACTAGTCAATTGTTAAAAACAGTTATAAGGTTACTCCATCCTTTTAGAGCTGGAAGCATACTAATGAACATCCAATCTAATGCCTTCTGAAAAAACATTTCAAGGGACTGTCCGATGAGCTAAAACTTATGTTTGATAGTTTTCATGTCTGGCAAATCTGTCAACCTACAGTGTGAGGCTGGTGCAGGGTGGAGTGGGTAGAGGATGCAAAGTTGAAGATAAAACCAGCTTCTTAAGGGGCTTGCAACATAATATAGAAAATAAGACCTAGGAATGTAAGTGGAGGAATTACATAATAAATAGCACAGAGGCAGCAGTGAACCATGAAATTAATTCAGGCACACAGCAATTTGCCTGAAATGATAGTATATATTAGGGGATAACAGAGAAGAAAAGTAAGTAGCGTAGGGACTATTTTACATTGTCAGGACTGACTGGAGAGGAGGGGAGCACTAGAAATAGGCGTTTGAGTAGTCTAGCTACTAAGGTCAGCTTCAGGACGAGAGCCTGTGTAGAACAGAAGTGGTGAAGCTGAGGAGTAGTCTTTTGTAGATGATGTGGAAGAAAATGAAGAGGGAAAATGAGTGGTGACTTGGAAGGCCAGCAGGATGGAGGAAACTTTCGGGTGTGGGGGGTGGGATTGTAAAATGATTTGAACATGTTTGCAGATGGAAATGAAAAAAGATAGTAAAGGTAGGGCATGATTGGAGGAGATTACCAGAAGGGAGGGATCAGAAAGCCCTGATGGTTGAACTTTGAAAGCTACAGAGAGGCAAGACCCAGGTTGACAAGGAAAGAGAATAAAAGGAGCCCAAGGTCTGATGAAAACAAGCTCACTGGAACAGGCTGGGGAATCTCTGGACTCCCAAAGTAGGCACAGGGAGGAAGAGGGTAAGACCTGAACTTGAAATAATGAAACCAATTAATGCTTTTGATATAACAGACTGAGGTTGTGGGGCTCAGTATGAACTAATGAATACCTAAATTTTATTAACATAAACCAAATGGAATTTTGATATTTTTTCTAAAACATTGGAGGGAAAAGCAAGCTAGTAAAAAGAAAACATTTAAGTTTGAATCCCAAATTGGTCTTGGTCCCAGTGCTCTTACCTAGAAGCTGATACTAGAAGTCTTTGCTAGAATGACTGATCATCTGTGTGTGCCTACCAGGGAATTTCTCTTTAATGCCATTGAGACGATGCCTTGTGTGAAGAAGAAGGCAGATTGGGCCTTGCGCTGGATTGGGGACAAAGAAGCTACATATGGTAAGGGACTTTGGCCCTACTTACCCCTGAGCTTCATTTTCTAAGTGATGTTACTGGTTTGTTCCTATGAACACAGGCAGATACTCACAGAAATATTTTGTTTTTAACTGTAGGAGAACGTGTGGTAGCCTTTGCTGCAGTGGAAGGCATCTTCTTTTCCGGTTCTTTTGCATCTATATTCTGGCTCAAGAAACGAGGACTGATGCCTGGCCTCACGTTTTCCAATGAACTTATTAGCAGAGACGAGGTGGGTCTAATTCAGATAATAGGCTGACCTGCACCCCAAACACCTACAACCCCGTGTTCACTGAAGGGAACCCAAGATGTGAGATTGCCTTAAATGCACATTTAACATGTGGGTTCAACCATAGGCATCTTGGCAGAGAATGACATAATTTGCTGAAATTATTTTGCTCATATTCTCAGTATACATAGGTATTTCCCTATGTATGGATTTTTTTTTTAGGGGAAGTAATATTATTTCTACCTGGTCTTCTGTGTGATCCTTCTGTACTTCAAAGTTAGTTGGCGAACATCTCTGAATCCATTCAGGTCCAGTATGTCTTTGAATGCACTTGGATTAAAATGCCAAAGAGGAAAGTGAAGGTGCCCAGATGTTCTGTATAACTCCCATTAGCATTATCTGGGTGTGTGTGTTCTCAGTCATGTCTGACTCTGTGACCCTGTGGACTATGTAGCCTGCCAGGCTTCTCTGTCTGTGAAATTTTGCAGGCAAGAGATACTAGAGTGTTGTCATTCCCTTCTCCAGGGAATCTTCCTAACCCAGGGATCGAACCTGCATCTCCTGCATTGGCAGGTGAATTCTTTACCATTGAGCTGGCAGGGAAACCACTCCTAACATTCAGTTCAGTTTAGTTCAGTTCAGTTGCTCAGTCGTGTCCGACTCTTTGCAACCCCATGAATTGCAGCACGCCAGGCCTCCCGAATGCACTAAGACTTGCAGACTTGATTCACTTGAAATTGCATTACTATTACTGATTTCCCAGACATTAGGTTATAAATCTAAAAACTAACCAGCCTATTCAGAGTTTTGCCTTTCCTGCTGGAAGTAGTGGTGGTGAATGTTAAAGCTCAGGGCTTTAACATTCCTAGGAAGGAAGAATGCTGAGAAAAATTTCCTCCCACTCCTTGGCAACCACAGAGGGGTGAGGACCAGACTTGTCTCGTGGGGCCCGAGCCTGCCTAGGTTGCACAGCAGTTGAGTCATCTTCCCCTTGACTTTTGAAATGCTTTAGTCTGACGACACAGGATGTCTGACAATGCCAGCCTAACACAGTTTCCTCTTCCACGTTAATGATAGAATTCTACTGCTCTGTTGGTGACTTTAAACCTTTTTCTTCTAGGGTTTGCACTGTGACTTTGCCTGCCTGATGTTCAAACACCTGTTGCACAAACCTTCGGAACAGAGAGTAAAGGAAATAATCGTCAATGCAGTTAGGATAGAACAGGTGGGTAACACAGGGAGGCCTTGTGCTTACTAGAAGACCTCTTAATGCTTCCGTTTTATTGAGAAGCTGTGCTCTGGCCCTTAGGAGTTCCTTACGGAGGCCCTGCCTGTGAAGCTCATTGGGATGAATTGCACTTTGATGAAGCAGTATATCGAGTTCGTGGCAGATAGACTTATGCTGGAGCTGGGCTTTAGCAAGGTAAAGTATTGTGGGTAGCCCTCTGGTTCTTTCTGAAACCGGTGTTCTGTGCTTATGTTTTGCTCTGAACCTTTTCAGGTTTTCAGAGTAGAAAATCCATTTGACTTTATGGAAAATATTTCACTGGAGGGGAAGACTAACTTCTTTGAGAAGAGAGTAGGCGAGTATCAGAGAATGGGAGTGATGTCAAGTCCGACAGAGAATTCCTTTACCTTGGATGCCGACTTCTAAGTGACCTGAAGACATGCTCTGACCTTGCTGATTTTTTTCCTTCTCATCAAAAAAAAAAAAATCAGCCACTTGAACCATATCAACGAGCTACACCGTGAATTGTCCATCACGTTCACTAGTGGCGTCTTAGCACTGTGTAGCTACCTCAAAATCAATCCTGTTAATGCTAGCGGGGTCACCTAGATGGAAGGTAGGCAAAAGCTACTCGGGTTCTTGAAAGATCTTGTCCGTGTTTGGCTTTTGCAAGCAGGCTAGCTGAACAGGACTTACTTTGGGTCTTAACAGCCGCTTTCTTGGCCTCCAAGTGTAAGGAATCCAGCAAGTTTGATCCGGAAAGATGATAAAGAGTAACCGCCACAAGGCTGCAGGAAGACATCAGACTCACTGCTTCTGAGCAGATTTTAAAGTTTACTTATGATTTGTATATAAAACTGGCACTTTACATACAAATAAACATAGTTTGAACTGTCAGGGTAAAGGCTTGATTTTACCTAAATTTGTTGGTTTCTGCCCCAAATATAAAAGTATTCTATTTACCAGTGGTGGGAGTCAATTCAAGATTTACTAGGTGACCAGAGTAGCCTCTGTAAACTAAGCATGTTATTTTTCTTCTTTTCTTGAATGAATTGAATTGAAGCGCTTTTTGACTCCATCCTGTGCATGCCTAGGTATTAGTGTCAGCCAGGTGGTGCCCTCTAGAACACAGGCTGGTGTCCTGTTCTAGAGCCCAGGTTGAGTATCTCAGGATAAGAGATGAGAGATCTCTAGGAACTAAAGGTCAGATCCAGGCTCACTATAGGTAACCTGGGTGTGGGGGAGGGGCTGTATCATTTTGTTTCTCAAGTTGTATGTTCCTCAACTTGGCAAGTTAGTTTGAAAGATCCTTGAAGAGTCTTAGCAGGGATCCAAGATATAATAGTAACATTGTAAGTTGGTTTTGAAATCACCCTTGAACAAAAGGACCCACCTATATAAGATCTTTCTCCTATTAAGTGGTAAAGGCAGGACTGAAATATCCCCTCCTAAAAGTTGAGTGTTTATTCTGATTTTGTGAAATTTGTTAGAAGGTACTGTTGACTTAACCACTTATACTTTTAAGTTAGAAAAGTTGTATACTATCTATGTTTTTTAAATATTTTATCTGTAGTTTATACTTTGAAATAATTACCCAATATTACTTTCCAGTTCATAATTGAGTAGTTACCATTCAGTGCAATGACTTCTAGGATTTGCGTAAACCTTAGCATCATCTGCTGGATTCTTAAACTGCAAGAGAAAACTAGTGTTATGTGAATAATTAATACATGTTCCACTCAAATATTAATTTCAGAAAAGAAAGTAAAAACGTAATTAGTATATTTAATAGGGCTGGTTTGAATCAATCTGCCTTTTTATTCCTTCCTCCAAAAAAGGCAAGATGTAACATGGAAGGAAATAAGCGACGCTCATCAATCTTTTGGCTGTTTGTTAACACATTGTGTTGCATGTTGGCTGAACACTGGCCTGTCCCATTGTCAGTTATCTTCATTGTATAAATGGTAAAATAGTCAATTTAAAAATTTCTGTAATATGGGATCCTTCTCTATCTTAAATTATTGTTGTAAAGTTAATCCAGATTATATGATCCTTAAACTTAGGCAACACAAAAATAAACACTTTAGCTGGCGTGGTCAGGTACAGGTGGAAGTTGGAAGCAAATTTTAGGATTCTACCTCCCATTAGCTGTGTGATACAAGCATTAACTTCCACTAGCTAGGATTCGGTTTCTTCATCCGTTTAAAGGGAAACAGATTTTGTCTGAAACGTCTCAAAATCCTAATATTGAGTACTGCATAAGTGTTCAGTGATGTCAATAAAACTGTTCTTGTGTTANAGTTGGTTTTGAAATCACCCTTGAACAAAAGGACCCACCTATATAAGATCTTTCTCCTATTAAGTGGTAAAGGCAGGACTGAAATATCCCCTCCTAAAAGTTGAGTGTTTATTCTGATTTTGTGAAATTTGTTAGAAGGTACTGTTGACTTAACCACTTATACTTTTAAGTTAGAAAAGTTGTATACTATCTATGTTTTTTTAATATTTTATCTGTAGTTTATACTTTGAAATAATTACCCAATATTACTTTCCAGTTCATAATTGAGTAGTTACCATTCAGTGCAATGACTTCTAGGATTTGCGTAAACCTTAGCATCATCTGCTGGATTCTTAAACTGCAAGAGAAAACTAGTGTTATGTGAATAATTAATACATGTTCCACTCAAATATTAATTTCAGAAAAGAAAGTATAAACGTAATTAGTATATTTAATAGGGCTGGTTTGAATCAATCTGCCTTTTTATTCCTTCCTCCAAAAAAGGCAAGATGTAACATGGAAGGAAATAAGCGACGCTCATCAATCTTTTGGCTGTTTGTTAACACATTGTGTTGCATGTTGGCTGAACACTGGCCTGTCCCATTGTCAGTTATCTTCATTGTATAAATGGTAAAATAGTCAATTTAAAAATTTCTGTAATATGGGATCCTTCTCTATCTTAAATTATTGTTGTAAAGTTAATCCAGATTATATGATCCTTAAACTTAGGCAACACAAAAATAAACACTTTAGCTGGCGTGGTCAGGTACAGGTGGAAGTTGGAAGCAAATTTTAGGATTCTACCTCCCATTAGCTGTGTGATACAAGCATTAACTTCCACTAGCTAGGATTCGGTTTCTTCATCCGTTTAAAGGGAAACAGATTTTGTCTGAAACGTCTCAAAATCCTAATATTGAGTACTGCATAAGTGTTCAGTGATGTCAATAAAACTGTTCTTGTGTTAGTTCCTTGGTAATATTTGTGTTTCAATCCAGGAAGAAAAAAACTAGAAAGTATTTCATAAATATTGCGTAGGGGTTCACATGCTTTCTGCATTTCTGGGGAGGGGGCTTTGTCGTGGCTGTGGGAAACAGGTTCACTTGAAAGGTGATGCCCCAAAGCATCTGCTGAACTGCATGTGGGTTTGTAAAACCAGGAGCAAGGGAGTTGAACTTGGCTCACAGTCTCAGGCGAGCCACCTCTTGGGGCCTGAGTCTCTTGGACTAGGGTTTTGCTTTGCTGGGCCCCATCAGACTGTCCCTCTTTTACAGACATTTACTGTCTGTAAATGCCCTTTCCTGGGACAATCCCACTTTCCTTAACCTGTGCGTCCTTAAACTAACAAATTACGCATTGTGTCCCCACTGGTGCTGTACAGTCATTCATTGAGCAAATGGTGGGCTCCCCGCCGGGCACTGTTTGGATGTCAGAGGTGGGGCAGAGGACAAAGCCATCCCTGGGAGGTTTAGGTTTACCCCTCAGGAGGAAGCTGGGTGCCTAAGTAAATCCGTTAGATGAGAGTGCAGTTCTGGAACCAAACGCCGTGGGGATACTGGTGAGGTGGGGGGTAGCATTTAGGAGTGTGGAAACAACTACTTTCCCTGGTGGAGGTGGGGTTGGGATGAGTCTTCCCAACTGCTTTTTTTCGGCTTCATTGCACTGAGATTTTTTTCCCTGTACTCCTATTGAAGAATGTTGACTTAGGAGGCACAGATTTTAGCCACTTCCTGTCTTGGAGCTTGGGCTTCCCTCGAAGCTTGGTGGTAAAGAATCTGCCTGCCAATGCAAGATGTAGATTCAGTCCCTGGGTGGGGAATCCCATGGACAGAGGAGCCTGGTGAGATATAGTCCACAAAGTCACAAGAGATAACTATCTTATCACACAGCCTCCAAGGATTACGCCCTTGGAGTGGCTAGTGGATGCCATTGAATTTGTGCTGGCATTTGGAGTGAGTAGAAGTGTGTTCTGTGTCCTGGAGGAGTCTCAGTGGAGAGCTTTGCCTTTTATCCCAAAAACACCATCAGATACTTCCAGGCAGCTGTGCTCTAAGGACCATCAACTATTAGCCTCCAAGCAGGCAGCCCAAGNTGGGTGGGGAATCCCATGGACAGAGGAGCCTGGTGAGATATAGTCCACAAAGTCACAAGAGATAACTATCTTATCACACAGTCTCCAAGGATTACGCCCTTGGAGTGGCTAGTGGATGCCATTGAATTTGTGCTGGCATTTGGAGTGAGTAGAAATGTGTTCTGTGTCCTGGAGGAGTCTCAGTGGAGAGCTTTGCCTTTTATCCCCAAAACACCATCAGATACTTCCAGGCAGCTGTGCTCTAAGGACCATCAACTATTAGCCTCCAAGCAGGCAGCCCAACGTCATGTTTTTTCTTGCGGTTCACCTATGGTAGCTGCCTGAGCCCTCAGATACACCCCCCATTGAGTTTACCTTGGGAGAGTCTGAAACATTTGACATTGGGATGGACTTTATATGGTTCAAACCAGTGGTTTTCAATGCTGATGGGCATTATAATCACCCATGGGCTTTAAAAAACCTGGTAAGCTGGATCCCACTTTGTGGTTTCACTGGATGTGCTTTCTGATTGGGCTGTAGATGTACTGAGGCCCAGCACTTGTATAGGAGGCACATTTAGTCACTCCTGATCCCTGGCATTCTGCTCCCTTGGCATGGCCCAGCCCAGCTGCCACAACAGTGGTGGGAGCCTCCCCTTGCCTGCCAGGCATCGCCTGGCCTGTGATCCAGCCTGAGGACTGGCTTCTTGCAGAGATGGTATTTATAAGTGCCCTTTGACCAGGGAGGGGCTTCCCTGATAGCTCAGTTGTAAAGAATCTGCCTGCAATGTGGGAGACCTGAGTTTGATTCCTGGGTAGGGAGATATGCTGGAGGAGTAGGGTACCCACTCCAGTATTCTTGGGCTTCCCTGGTGGCTCAGCTGGTGAAGAATCCACCTGCAACATGGGAGACCTGGGTTTGATCCCTGGGTCAAGAAGATCCCCTGGAGAAGGGAAAGGCTACCCACTCCAGTATTCTGGTCTGGAGAATCCCATGGACTGTACAGTCCATGGGGTCGCAGAGTGAGACATGACTGAGCGACTTTCCCTATCCCTTTCTGGCCAGGAAGCTCTTCAGTAGGGTTAAGATCCTGATAATGTCTTAACCTCATAGCAAGACAATCCCAGCTCCTCAGTGACCGCAGCTTTGAGGCCACACAATTGCATGGCTTGGCCCATTCAGACCAGCAGAGACTTTGCTTGGACCCTATCCACCCCATCCCCTTCTGTAGTGGCGGCTCCCCTTCCTGGTGTACTCTCGGCACAGTCATTCCCGGAAGTGGATTCAGTAACTACAACCATCTTGTTCAGTTGTGTCCAGTCCCATGGACTGCAGCACCCTGGGCTTCCCTGGCCTTCACTAGCTCTCGGAGTTTGCTCAAAATTCATGTCTGTGAGTTTTAAGTTGATGATGCCTTCCGACCACCTCATCCTCTGTCGCCCTCTTCTGCCTTCAGTCTTTCCCAGCATCAGTGTCTTTTCCAATGAGCTGACTCTTCGCATCAGGTGGCCATAGTATTGGAACTTCAGCTTCAGCGTCAGACTTTCCAATGAATATTCAAGATTGATTTTCTTTAGGATCCACTGGTTTGATCTTGCTGTCCAAGGGACTCTCAAGAGTTTCCTCCAACACTAGTTTGAAAGCAACAATTCTTCAGCGCACAGCCTTGATTGTCCAATGCTCACACCTGTACATGACTACTGAACAAACCATAGTTTGGCTCTAAAGATTAAACTGTGGCTCCAGCAAGGTGGTGCCTGAAAACCCTCCTGCTTCAGATACCTCCCAGTGATAAACAAAAGTTAAGTGGCTGCTGACTTCCTAAGAAAGGGAGATTCTCAGATGTTGGGAACAAAGACAGTGACCCTGGGAGACTGCTTGGAAGAGCCCCGTTGGTTTCTTTAAAGAACCAACAATTTCTCTTGTTGGTTCCTTAGAGAAATCAGGGTAAAGGGCCAAACACCTTTGGGTTAGCTGGGAGGGGTTGATCAGCACTAGGGGAGGAGTTAGAACCAAAACATCTGCACAAAGCAGGACTTTGAAATAGAAATAATCTCACTAGCCCTGGGGAGAGGATGAGGGTGTTGATCTTTCTGGACTTTGAGAAAGGCAAAACCCTAGGCAGGCCTGCACCTCTCGGATTTGTGGTCTAGAAACTTGTGGGAGATGCATACCCCCAACCCAGCTGTGCGTGATTCCCACATAACAAAACATACAAGGAAACGCTTCCCTGGTGGTCCGGTGGTTAAGAATCCGCCTTCCAGTACAGGGGACGCGAGTTCGATCCCTGGTCTGGGGAACTAAGATCCCATCTGTGTCAGGGCAACTAAGCCTGTGTGCCACAGCTAGAGAGAAACTGGGGTCAAATAAAGTTAAATAAAATATGATTTAAAAAAAAACAGTCAAAGAAACAAGCCACATGACTGTAGGAACAATGGGTATAAAAATCTCAAGAATGTGGATTAATAAGATAATAAGTACTCTTGCCTGGAGAATCCCTTGTACAGAGGAGCCCAGTGAGCTATAGTCCATGGGGTTGCAGAGTTGGATACGACTGAGCGACTGACACACACATGTGATCAAAGGAAAAAGTGAATCAAACCGCAAAGAACAGAACTATAAAGAAATAACAGGCTGATTTTAAAAGAACCAGCTAGAATTTCTAAGAATACAACACTACTGGGATTCAAGCTCTTAGACCTTTAAAAAACAGCCTGCTTAGTACGATTAGACATGGCTGATGAATCAGTGACCCTCAGGGATGTAGCTGTAAGGAATTACCTGAAAGTAGGTGGGAAGTTGGGAGGGACAGGAGAAGACAGGTTGGCGGGCAGGATGGAAGACACCTTATTTCTAAAGGGAGTTCATACAGTGGGCAATGTTGAGGTAGTCATATAACTTCCCGGAGTTGACTTGTCCTCATAATCAGAGTCCAAGGAGGCCCATCCTCCCACTTCCAGATGGTACCTTCAGAGCAGGGTTCTGGGGCCAGTGTAGGCTGGCCAGGTGTGACCCACTGCTCGTGATGTGAGCAGGGCAAGTTTTGCAGTTTGGCCACACTCACCTAGGGACAAGCCGGGTGAGGGGTTGAGGCCAGGCCTGTAGCAGGGGAAGAGACAGGGGACTGCTCCTGCACACAGGCCAGTGTGGAGACAGCAGGGCCCTCCAAGTTTGGGGGTTGGGGCTGAGTCTTCCTGGGTGTGGCCCTTGACCTGAGAGTTCAAGCTCTGCCTGAGACTTCCTGTGACCCAGAGAAGGCCTCTAACTGCACACCCTCTGAATCGGCCTTCCTGGCTCTGCAAGATGGAATCTGCTTTAGGAGTGAGTAGAGCCTTGGAGAAGGCAGTGGCACCCCACTACAGTACTCTTGCCTGAAGAATCCCATGGGCGGAGGAGCCTGGTGGGCTGCAGTCCATGGGGTCACTAAGAGTTGGACACGACTGAGCGACTTCACTTNAGATCATCTGAATCCAAAGTCCCTGACCCACCCCACTGTCCAAGGACTGGATTCCACTGGCTAAGGTCTGCCTGGGAAGAGCCCTGAGGGCACCCTAAGGAGCTCATCTAAACCTTGGAAGGATAGCTACTCTCAAAGCTAAATTCAAGTCAGTCTGTTATGGGACAGACTTCACAGTCTTAGAGGGGAGCAGCTCGCAGGCCTGGAAGACCTAAAGCAAGCTGAGTGAGCGCGGTGAGCGAAGAAAGCAGCCGGCTCTGCCGCACGCCCCTTGGCGGTGGGCGCCCAGCTGTGCTTCTTCAGATGAGGCACTCTGGGTCATCTGGAGGGCTGGCAGACAGCCCCCATCACCCCCCTTCAAGTCTGTTTGACTCCTGAGAAGTGCTCACCTGCTGGAAGAGAGAAAGGAACCTCGCCAGTTCATTCATCCACTCATTCAGTCATGTTTACTGAGCCTTGACTGTTCTGGGTTCTGGACACAAGGATGGAAAGAAGGGAGGGCAGTTGCTGAGCTCAGCCCATTACTTGGGCTGGGACTTTCTCCCCCAGAGCCCCAGGGCGAGGAGCTACAATGAAAAAGAAAGGTAGTGGTCTCAGCAGAAAGCAGAACCGGAGCTTCAGCAACTTAGAGGGCCCAGAAGCTCTCTCCATTTCAAGGAGCAGGAGAGGAGAGCAAGGCAGGGGTCAGGTGAAGGCGCTGTGCCTGCTGCCCTGGGACCTCCCAGGCCCTGTGACCCTATCCAGAAAGAGGACAGGGAGGACTGCATCTCTGGGAGAGAGTAGCCCAATCCTTATCACACCTCAGTTGCTCATTGTCTGTTAAAAAAACAAAACAAAACAAAACATGGCTTCTGGTTTATACATCAGTTATTTGAGTCTGGCTAATGTGAGTCTTTCCTGCAAGCCATTCTGATTCTGGCACAGCAGTGAGTAGGGTCGGTCGAGGGGTAAGTGCCTTCTTGAGAGGCTCCTGAAGGACAGCCAACCAGTTTCAGCCACCAGTGACTTAGCAAGCAAGAGGTCAACCGTGGTTCAAGCACAGAGACTGTGAAGCCCAGTAGTGAAAAGCCAGATGAATTGCTGTCACCCCAGGCTCTTGGTCAGCTTTTCCCTAGCCTTTGCTGCCTGGAATAGGGCCAGGGTCCTGATGTGAGCTGGAGAGAGACCCACGTTATCTCATCTGTCCCTCCTATGGACTAAAAATTGTGCTGCTGGGCTCTCGGCCCTTCCTTCCTCCATTCCCGGGCTGCCCTTCCACTGCTTTGGGAGCACAGACATGCTGTACGAGGATGTTCCCCTGAGCCCAGTGAGGAGCAGAGAGGAGACTCCTACCCAGTTCTTGCCCTTGAGGCCCTTGGGGTCTAGAGGAAGTGGAGGGGGTCTCGTGTGGGAGGCAGGAGAGTTTGTTAGCCTTGTCCTGGGCTTACCTGTCTGCCCGCTGTCTTTGGATTTCCTCACTCCAGACAACGGTCACTGCAGGCAGATTTCCATGAATTCCATACATTTGATATTCAGTCTGTTCTGCAACGAGGTTCTGGGTACATGATTTTTGGAGGTTTTGACAGAATGCACAAGGAGCTGGATTAAATTAAAACAAAATTGCCATCGCTGAGTTAATGACTGTGACAATACGATTCACCGCCAAATTAATGCAATATTAGGTCTCATCATTATATTAATAATCTTTGCATAGCAGTACAAAAACAACAATTGTTTGGGGAGGGGTGACTCAACAGTTTTGGACAAGTCTCAGAACTTCCTTCTGTGATCTGAGGAGGGAGAGAGAGGCACTAAGGTTTCTGAAGTGCCTGCTGTGTGCTAGGATGGGGGGGATCTCTTTGATCTGGGGGATCAAAGAGACAGTCCTTACTCTAGGGGAGTATGCAGCTCCCATGGCGGGGACAGCCACGAGTGACTGTAAAGTGGTGTGTTCTTGAAAGGAAAAGGACCATATGGAAGGCTTCCTGGAGGCGGCAGCATGGGAAGACAGTAGCATCCATTGGGTCTTGTCCCCTCCTCACCTCCTTTTTCTCTGCAGCGGCTGCAGTCTGGCTTTTGTCCCCTCTTCACCTCTGAAATGCTCTCATCAGGTGACCTTCACATTGTGAGACCCAAACATAGGCCCTCGGTCTGTCCCCATCTTCCCTGACTCCCAGCAATGCTCCGAGGGGTTTCCACGGCCTCCGAGGTTCCCACCAGCATCGCTGGCCCCCTTCTCTGTCTCCTCTGCTGGGTCCTCTGACCTCTGAACACCTGAGGGCCTCAGACTGAGCCTTTTTCTACTCTGTCCCCTGCCTCCCAGCTCCCCTGATGTCCTGGACACTCACTGTCCAGTGCTGACCCCTCTGATCATCACACACAGGCATCTCACAGTCTATAACAGCGCCACCCTGCGATGTCTAATACACGTTTTTAAAACCAGGTTTCACGATACAGAAAAATGCACCTGCATAATTGCCTTTCCACAAAGTGAATGCATTGAGATGTCAGCTCCAGAATTAGGAAAGAATTTGAGGTTCATGACATTGTACAGGAGACAGGGATCAAGACCATTCCCATGGGAAAAGAAATGCAACAAAGCAAAATGGCTGTCTGGGGAGGCCTTACAAATAGCTGTGAAAAGAAGAGAAGCAAAAAGCCAAGGAGAAAAGGAAAGACATAAGCATCTAAATGCAGAGTTCCAAAGAATAGCAAGAAGAGATAAGAAAGTCTTCTTCAGTGATCAATGCAAAGAAATAGAGGAAAACAACAGAATGGGAAAGACTAGAGATCTCTTCAAGAAAATTAGAGATACCAAGGGAACATTTCATGCAAAGATGGCTCGATAAAGGACAGAAATGGTATGGACCTAACAGAAGCAGAAGATATTAAGAAGAAGTGGCAAGAATACACAGAAGAACTGTACAAAAAAGATCTTCAAGACCCAGATAATCATGATGATGTGATCACTCATATAGAGCCAGACATCCTGGAATGTGAAGTCAAGTGGGCCTTAGAAAGCATCACTACGAACAAGGCCAGCGGAGGTGATGGAATTCCAGTTGAGCTATTTCAAATCCTGAAAGATGATGCTGTGAAAGTGCTGCACTCAATATGCCAGCAAATTTGGAAAACTCAGCAGTGGCCACAGGACTGGAATAAGTCAGTCATTAAAACAAACGTTAAAAGCAATGAGAAACATTACTGAATATTTCCTTTGTGAAACAGTTTTCTAACTGCTTCATATGTCCATGCATCTTGCATTGTTTTGTGTCCAACTTTTTGTGATCCTGGGTACCATAGCCTGCCAGTCTCCTCTGTCCAAGGGATGCTTCAGGCAAGAATATGCCCTCCTACAGGGGACCTTCCCAACCCAGGGATCAAACCCATATACCTTACATCTCCTGCATTGGCAGACAGGTTCATTACCATTAGTCACACCTGGAAAGCCCACTTTATTTATAATAATAATAAATACTGGTAATATTTATTACTATTAATTATCATATTTATTATGAATTTATAATGAAATGAAATATATTTAAATAAAAACTGTATGTAAAAATAAGGGAAATTATATTTTTATTAAACACTAAATAACATTAAGTATTTCGCAACAGTTTAAATTATGGGACATCCTCATCCCATGCAAGTGCATTCTGTATTGTTTTGAAATGTATGCAGAATGCATGGATTCAGGATATTTTGTTAATTATTTTACTCTAGAGTTGTTCAGTCACTAAGTCATGTCTTTACTACCCCATGGACTCCAGCACACCAGGCTCCTCTTTCCTGCACTGTCTCCTTGAACTATGCTAAAATTCATGTCCACTGAGTCAGTGCTGTTAACAATATCATCCTCTGCTGTTCCCTTCTCCTTTTGTTAGGTAGGCAGAATAGGGAAAAGGAGTCCAAATGGTGGTGGCTAAAAGACAAAGAAGGTCAAAGGAAGGTCCGAGGACCAGCGTGAAGACTTCAGGTAGACAAAACAGCACTCCTGGCTAAGCTCAATTTGCATAGGGCAGGCCCAGGTGGAGGAAAAAACATAAAAGGAGGAGCCAAAGGGCTTTCTCCCTCTCTCTCCCATGTCTGTGCACTCTTTCTCTTTCTCCCTCTCCCTCCCACGTGTGTGCACTCTTTCTCTTTCTCTCTCCCTCTCTCTCTCCCTCCCCTCCATGCTCCTCCACTCTCTTCTTTTCCAGTCTTTGGGTTGGCATGCCCTCACGCTTCGAGGATGGATTCTCCTGCTATCTTCTAAATAAAATAGAGCTGTAACACTGATTTGCCTAAGAGCTATAACATGGTTTGTCCAAGACCCGAGAGCTGTGATGTGCTGAGGGCTTTAATGTCCATTGTTCCAAATCTTCATTGTGACGAGACAAAGAACCAAGGAACATACACTCGCATGACACTTTTACCTTCAATCTTTTCTAATATCAGGGTCTTTTCCAGTGAATCAGAGCTTCACATCAAGTGGCCAAAGTATTGGAGCTTCAGCTTCAGCATCAGTCTTTCCAATGAAAATTCATGGTTGATATCCTGTAAGATTGACTGATTTGATCTCCTTGCTATACAGTGTACACTCAATAGTCTTTTATAAGACTGCAACTCAAAAGCAACAATCTTCAGTGCACTCACTGTCTTTTTTCTGAATCAACCCTCATGTTCATACATCACTACTGGAAAAAACATAGCTTTGACTATACAGTTATCTGTCAGCAAAATGATGTCTCATGTCTTTAATGTTGATAGCTTACATTGAAAGCTGTCAGATTTGTGATCTCTGAAGAAGATTTGGCTTCAGGGTCAGGGATCAGGTTTGATTACTCAGAGCTTTTGTGTGGCAGAAATTTTATTACAGTGAAAAAGGACAAAGAAAGCTTCTGACATAGACATCCCATAGGGGATGAGATGGTGCCCCACTAGCAAGTCTATCAAGGCTGTATATATGTTTACCAGACCCACTCCCAAAACATATATCTTAAATTAACAAGATTAGAACCAACAATAGAAAGGTCTTACCAGATCCACTCCCACAACATGTTATCTTAAGATTAGTCAGAAGGTTCTTATTAAGAAAAAGAAATACATCCTTTCAACAAGATCCATTGTTCTTATATAATCCTTAGTACAGAGAAGCTAGTGGAGGGATGGAATTCCAGTTGAGCTATTTCAAATCCTGAAAGATGATGCTGTGAAAGTGCTGCACTCAATATGCCAGCAAATTTGGAAAACTCAGCAGTGGCCACAGGACTGGAA
>SJYW01006014.1:254552-274035 GCA_006410735.1 Raphicerus campestris | reverse complement strand
GCATGAGTCTGAGTGAACTCCGGGAGTTGGTGATGGACAGGGAGGCCTGGCATGCTATGATACATGGGGTTGCAAAGAGTCGGACACGACTGAGTGAACTGAACTGAGGAAGCCCCTCTCAGGCCCTGTGGCCCCACCACACAGGTGTGGCCAGGTTCCAACTCTTATCACCTGAGGTGGATCTCACCTGGCCTGGTGCTGAACATGAGCGGAACCATAAGACATCTGCTCTGGCATCTGCTTCTTCAGCTCAGTGTCACATGTGTGGGACTCATCCACGTTCCCATGTAGCTGTGGTCCATCCTTTCTGTTGCTGTAGGGAGTATCCCACCATATGAATACACCACAATTTATTCATTCTACTTTTGATTGGCATTTTTGTTGTTTCCATTTTTAGAATTATGAATAATCCTGGGAGAGGGATGGATACTTAGTCTTACTCCTTACTCTGCAGGAGTAGGGACTAGCTTGACGTGGTGGGGTGGGGGTGAAGGGCACATGCACGCATTATAATGGAACTTGTAACACCCTTGCCTTATGGAGGGCCTGCTGTCGCCATCTCAGCACCATTGCTGGCCCTTTTATTTTAAATAAGAGGTTGCATGAATTAATAAAGAGATAAATGAATGAACACATGAATGTATTCCAAAAAAGAACATTATTGCGTGTCAAATACGGTGCTGGCCATTTTTGTAAATGTTATTGTACTTAAGCCTTGGAGATGGGGAGACTCCGTTGACTTTATAGAAGAAAAAAAGATTCAAGGACCAGGACATCCAGATCATTTAACTTCTGGACTCAGTTTCCGCATCTGTGAAATGGCAACAGTAGGTCTCAGTGGGTGCTTGGGAGAACAGTTGCATGATCTACATAAAGCAGTCAGCACAATCCTGGCACAGACGAGCCCTTAATAAACTTTGGCTCATCCTCTTTATGTTTCAAGGTCATGTAGCTTGTAAGTGGCTGACCCAGGATTTGAACCTGTGAACCTGACATCATCTCACTGCATCATTTCTACCCCTGGGGATATGGGGGTGTCAAGGAGGGGTCGTGGCTGTATCTTTCCATCCCCAGCCTGTCTTTTTCTCTCTTGAAATCTGGGATGTGTTGGGGGCTTGTACCTGAGCCACCTCTGTGTCTCTCCCCATCCTCCTCACTGTACGTAATCGGGCTATGATTAAGCAGATTGGTTTAGACTCTGCCCTGGGATCTGATGCCCTCCCACCTCCAAACTTCCTTATCCAAAGAATGAAAATAGCATGCAATCATGGGCTGTGCTCACTAATTTCATTTTCTATGTCCGGAGTAATAGGGCCTCTTGAACTCTCAGGCTGATTTAAATTCGAATAACAGCTAGCCTAGTGTGTGACTGGAGCTCTGAGCTCTCTGCTCTGAGCTTGGCCAGCTGCACCTGGCAGAGGGCATGGCAGGTACTTCCTGCCTCCCAAGCTGAGGCCACATGGACCCACCCTGGGTACGCCCTGCTCCTTCACCTCTGGAGGACCCGCTCATGATTAGAACTGTGCCCCATAAAAAGTGGTGCCCCTGGGGCTGGCAGGGCCTTAGCCCTCTGGATGGAACTCTCTTGGCTTCTTCCATTAATTTGTCATTTATATTGTACTCTTTGGCCAAGAGACAGATGTCAGTTTCAGATGGGATCAAGTCTGGTCCTGCTTTTAGTCACAGCTGGTGCTAAAAGGTGAGAGGGGGCGGGTGACATTTTCAAAGGGGTCTGTGGCTCTGAATAAGATGGCACCGCTTCTCCGGCGAGCGGAGATGGCCTTGGCTCAAGCTTGAGTGGTGGAAGAGTTATGAACCGTGGTCACCACATGCTCCCTGGGTGTCTCTTGCTCAGCCCTGAAGGATCCCAGGGGGGTTAAAGCAACTCCCAAGGGACCCCAGGGCGGGGGGCTACAGCAACTCCCAAGGGACCCAAGGGGCCACTGCAACACCCAAAGGACCCCAGGGGGCCACTGCAACTCCCAAGGGACTCAGGGGGTCCACAGCAACTTCCAAGTGACCCCAGGGGCCACTGCAATACCCAAGGGACCTGGGGGGGGCCACAGCAACTCCCAAGGGACCCCAGGGGGGTTACAGCAACTCCCAAGGGACCCAAGGGACCACAGCAATACCCAAAGGACCCCAGGGGGCCACTGCAACTCCCAAGGGACCCTAGGGGGGTCACAGCAACACCCAAGGGAGCCCAGGGGGTCCACAGCAACTTCCAAGGGACCCCAGGGGGCCACTGCAACTCCCAAGGGACCCCAGGGGGTCACAGCGACACCCAAGGGAGCCCAGGGGGCCACTGCAACACCCAAGGGACCCCAGGGGGTTACAGCAACTTCCAAGGGACCCCAAGGGGGGCCACAGCAACTTCCAGGGGGCCACTACAATACCCAAAGGACCCCAGGAGGGTTACAGCAACTCCCAAGGGACCCCAAGGGGTCACAGCGACACCCAAGGGACCCCAGGGGGCCACTACAATACCCAAGGGACCCCAGGGGGCCACAGCGACACCCAGGGGACCCCAGGGACCACAGCATCTCCTCTTCCTTGCTCTCTGCCCTTCAGCATCAGGGATGCACTCCGAGTTCCTTGTTTTTTCCTTCCACTTGGCCGGCAGTGTTTGCTTAGGGTCTGCTCCTCTGATTCTCACGAGACTGGGGCTACCCTCCTTGAGGCTCTTCTCCCCTTCAGTCCCACTTACAACCCTGTAGCCTCTGTGCTTGGGATCCTGAGATGGGATGCAGGGTCTTTTCATGAGGACCTCACAGACAGGTAGGCACACAATGATGTTTTCCAAATCAGGATTCTACTAGTGCAGGCAGGAAAAAAGAAAAAAACAGCTCCAGGAGGCACGAGATTTAGTGAAACAGTTCATCAGGCTTCCTTCCTGCAGGACTGCTCAGAGCCTTTACTGCTTTATGAGAAGAATACGATGTGGCATTTCCCAAACACATGAGGGTATGACCCTCCCTGCACGTACACAGGGGTGTGAAGAGGTGAGGGACTCGTCCAGGTACACAGCTCAGTGAGGAGCTCTCCCAAGCTCCAGAGTCTCCAAAGCTGTTGGTTAGTGACGCGGTCTGGAGCCACGTGTCAGGGGCATGGGCTCTCCGAGCCACTCAAGATGCTGTCTCGTTCGGACAGTAGGAACAGCGTTGGGAGTTTGCAGGTTGGATATCTGATGGGAGCCCTGCTCCCGGGAGCAGGGGACTCAGGAGCAGTCTTGGCTCTCCGTTTATTGGCTGAGTTGAACCAGTTCCTTCTGGATCTTGGTTTCTCCACATGGAGATAAGGGACCCCCTCTCTGTCCCCATGCAAAGTACTGGCAACAGTTTCCTCGGCCTGTTGACAATCTGAGACATGTGCCAGTCTGCTGGGAAAAATGATTTTCTTTAGTTGGCTGGAAGCCTTTGCTTTTTTCTGGCCAAGATGACTACGTGTCTCAAACCAGCTGAATGGTCAGCGTGAGGCGAGCATACCTGCAGGGAGATTGGTTTCTGAGTGGGGGCTCGGCCTGGACTGGCCTCATGACCGTGGCCAGGACATCTCTCCTCTCTGACCCTGGGTCCTCCATCATGACAATGAGGCGATTCACCTTGCAACTCCAGCATTGCATGGCCGGGTTTCTCCAGAAGTGAAAGTGAAAGTCGCTCAGTTGTTTCAGACTCTTTGCGACCCCATGAACTATACAGTCCATGGAATTCTCCAGGCCAGAATACTGGAGTGGGTAACCTTTCCCTTCTCCAGGGGATCTTCCCAACCCAGGGATGGAACCCAGGTCTCCCATGTTGCAGGTGGATTTTTTACCAGCTGAGCCACCAGGGAAGCCCGAGAATACTGGAGTGGGTAGCCTATCCCTTCTCCAGCGGATCTTCCCGACCCAGGAATCGAACCTCCTGCATTGGGATCTCCTGCATAGCAGGCGGATTCCCTTACCAACGGAGCTATCAGGGTTTTTCCAGGCCCTGACTAATGGCCTGTGGCCACAGCTGGCCAGGCCTGACCGGGGACGGGGCCCTGAAGGCCCCGCCATCCCCATGGGACGTCCCAGAGGCAGTGTGCTCAGCTGGCTGCTCTCAGGAACAGCTGCTGATGGGGCGGGCAAGAGATGGGGTCTTGGTGGGAGCGGGCTAGCGGCCCCGCTCTGCTGCCAGCATGGCTCTGGGGTCCACTGCTCATCAGCTAAGCAGGTAATTATGTGTGCTCTTTGTTCCTTGCACAAAGGAGCTCTCAGAGAACTTCCGAGAGGCCCCGCTTCCTGGCTGATTTTATTTTTTTTTCAGAGTTGGAGTGTGAAAGCCAGGCTGAACCTGCCTAATTGTGCCTGCGAAGGCTATTCAGAGAGACCGTTCTTGGAAGGAAATCAGGACGATTAGCTCTTGGCTGCGGCGAGAGGGGAAGCAAGCTAATCATGGTGAATGACAGTCTGTTCCCAGGAGAACCAAAGGGCACAGAACTGGGAGAAAAGACAGCAAAAAAAAAAAAAAAAAGTGGGGCGTCTGCTGGGCCTGCCTTTGGGGGGGTGGCTGGGTTCAGCCATCAGGCGGGAGCAGAGTCCGGGCTGGACCAGGGAGGGCTGTACTTGCTCAGGCTACAGGAGTGGGTGGTGTGACCTTGGGCCAGTCACCGAGGGTCTCAGTGGGGTCTCAGTTTCCCTGAGTCTGTAGAATGAGGGCTGTGCAAAAGGACTGGATGGAGCCATCCATCACAAAAACGACAGGTGGGAGCCAAGGGGTCCAGAGCAGATGGTGCCGGAAGGGCTGGAGGAGAGGGCTCCTGCAGCCATGCGCGGCCCCGGTCCTGGCCATTTCTCGGCCATGGCTGCGCCCACCCTCGCCTCCTCCCAGTTTTCTGCCTGGACCAGAGGAAAGTTTCTAATTCCCACCCCTCCAGTAGTACATATTTGGCTGTGCTAAGTCTTAGCTGCAGCATTCAGAATCTTCAGTTTCAGCATGTGGGATCTAGTTTCCTGACCAGGGATCAAACCCCCACGCCCCCTGCGTTGGGAGCGGAGAGTCTTAGCCACTGGACCACCAGGGAAGTCCTGAAAATTTCTAATTCTAATCCTAATTCGAGTGCCTTGTTGGGCTTCCAGTTCAGAGAGGTGGCGGTTCAAACCTCAGCTGTGCCTCCTCTCAGCTCTGTGGCATTAGGGATGCTCCCTAATCTCTCCCAAGCCTTTTCTTAGCTAGGTGCATTGTGGTACACAGTGGCCAGACTCCCGGTGGGTCATGAATGCTTGTTATCACTGCTACAGCATCTGGAAACTAGGGTCCACGCAAGCTCATTCTCCCCGTTAATGAAAGCTTGGGTGAGTGTGTGGCTGTTTAGACAGCATTTTCAAAATAGAGGATGTGCCTTCCTACCTTTTTTGAATGGAGTCCAGGGTGCATATTTCATTATTTATTTTCTCTAAAAGAGAAGCAGGGACTTCCCTGGTGGTGCAGTGGCTAAGACTCCATGCTCCCAATGCAGGGGGCCTGGGTTCAATCCCTAGTCAGGGAACTAGAGTCCACATGCTTCAACTAAGACCCGGCAACAGCCAGTACAGAAATAAATATTAAAAAATAAATAAATAAAGAGAAGCAAACAAGTGTTAGGGCCCCAGCCTTCAGGTTGTGGCCTGAGCCTGCGTCAGGGCGCCGCCTCTTAGTGGCTGTGTGATGAGCACGTTGATCCCCAGTTTCCTTCTTTCTCACTCGAGATAATGATCACATCGACTTCATAGATAAGTGATGGGAACTACTATACTCAGCACAGGGACTGGAGCTTTGTCAGTGCTCAGCAGAGTTTAGCATCGTCATCCTTATTACATGATGGCTCAGGGTCACGCTGAGCCACACGCGTGCCAGCAGGCGACAGGGGGTGGCTGTCCCCGCTCTGCTGAATGAGAGAGTCAAGGCTCAGGTTCAACCAGCGCTTGCAGCAAGGCTGCCAGGCTGCCATCTGTGCTGCTGGTCTGTGCTGGACCATGTCAGCTGTTAGCTGTTTTGAATACCTACACCTGGATAGAAGAGACAGACCTTCTTCTTCCAGTGCAGAAACTGAGGGGATAGGTGTGCGTGTGGCTAGCAAACCGGCCCTAGAGGTGACCCAGGTCTGCTGTGAGGAGCCCAGGGCCCTGCAGGGGTCTCCCAGCCCCCACAGCCACTCCCCTGGTCCCCAGGGGTGAGAATGCAGCTGCTACACCAGCCTCGGCTTTTTCAGCACGCACGTGGNGCTTGGGTGAGTGTGTGGCTGTTTAGACAGCATTTTCAAAATAGAGGATGTGCCTTCCTACCTTTTTTGAATGGAGTCCAGGGTGCATATTTCATTATTTATTTTCTCTAAAAGAGAAGCAGGGACTTCCCTGGTGGTGCAGTGGCTAAGACTCCATGCTCCCAATGCAGGGGGCCTGGGTTCAATCCCTAGTCAGGGAACTAGATTCCACATGCTTCAACTAAGACCCGGCAACAGCCAATACAGAAATAAATATTAAAAAATAAATAAATAAAGAGAAGCAAACAAGTGTTTGGGCCCCAGCCTTGAGGTTGTGGCCTGAGCCTGCGTCAGGGCGCCGCCTCTTAGTGGCTGTGTGATGAGCACGTTGATCCCCAGTTTCCTTCTTTCTCACTCGAGATAATGATCACATCGACTTCATAGGTAAGTGATGGGAACTACTATACTCAGCACAGGGACTGGAGCTTTGTCAGTGCTCAGCAGAGTTTAGCATCGTCATCCTTATTACATGATGGCTCAGGGTCACGCTGAGCCACACGCGTGCCAGCAGGCGACAGGGGGTGGCTGTCCCCGCTCGGCTGAATGAGAGAGTCAAGGCTCAGGTTCAACCAGCGCTTGCAGCAAGGCTGCCAGGCTGCCATCTGTGCTGCTGGTCTGTGCTGGACCATGTCAGCTGTTAGCTGTTTTGAATACCTACACCTGGATAGAAGAGACAGACCTTCTTCTTCCAGTGCAGAAACTGAGGGGATAGGTGTGCGTGTGGCTAGCAAACCGGCCCTAGAGGTGACCCAGGTCTGCTGTGAGGAGCCCAGGGCCCTGCAGGGGTCTCCCAGCCCCCACAGCCACTCCCCTGGTCCCCAGGGGTGAGAATGCAGCTGCTACACCAGCCTCGGCTTTTTCAGCACGCACGTGGAAACAGGCTACCTGGGCCACGAGAGGAATCTTCCTTGCCTTATTCCTTTATCCTTTGGCTGTTCCTCGAACTAAAGGCTTTGCATTCTCTACATTCAGAAGACAGTCACTCTATTCTTTTGGTTATATTTACATATATTTATTTGCCTGCACCTGGTCTTAGCTGCGGCACTCGGGGGTCTTATCTTCACTGCAGCATGTGGGATTCAGTTCCCTGATCAGGGATCAAACTCCAGTTCCCTGCAATGGGAGCCCTGAGTTTTAGCCACCAGACTCCCAGGGAAGTCTCATCTTTTGGTTATCTTAATCTCGACATGGGGCTTCCCTAGTGGCTCAGATGGCAAAGAGTCTGCCTGCAATGCTGAAGACCTAGGTTCAATCCTGGGTCTTCCCTGGGTCGGGAAGCTCCCCTGGAGAAGGAAATAGCAACCCACTCTGGTATTCTTGCCTGGAAAATTCCACGGACAGAGGCTCTTGGTGGGCTTTAGTCCATGGGGTCATAAAGAGTTGGACACGACTGAGCAACTAACTTTAACTTTTTAATCTTGACACTTGAGGAAATTTTGGAGCCACCATACATGTTTCCCACTGAGCACCTTCGTGGAATCCTGAGCGATGAAGTTTCCAGAGGGTGGCATGGCTGAGAGCAGTGGTGTCCCCTGAGGACATGTGGCCAGGTAGCTGATGTCCCCAGGACCCCTCTCCGTGCAGGGAGGAGGCTGGGCAAAGCTAACTGGGCTGCCACCACACAGAGGACCCGCTGTTCCTGACCCCAGCTGCTCCTTTTGGACATGAGAGAGAAGTCGAGTATCGCCTACATGATATAAAATGGTTTGAAACAAGCTCCGTAAACAGCATCGTGCCAACAGGCGCTCAGGGTTCTAAGACTAGCATCCTCTCCTGGGTGACCCGCAGTTGGAGTGGAGCCAAAACATGACGGATGAAGGAGGTGAAGAGGTCAGGGAGGATTCTCCCCGCAAAGAGACCAGAAAGGACACGCGACTGATGGGACTTGGGGTTCGGCTGGTCCCTGTTCACTGCGGGTGTGTGTCGTGTGCCCTGTGGCTCCCTGGGGCTTCTCTGTCCACTTTGCTGAGCTTGAGTAGTACAGTGGCCCTCCCACAGCCCACCGTGTCTGAAGGTGGAAAGGGCAGTGGGAGACGCAGAGGGAGTTTGTCGGTGGGCTGGTGGGCTTGGCGGTCCCTCTGCCTGTGGGGCCTAGTAGGAGGGTGGCCTGGGGCAGACGGCGCCCTGCCGGGGGAGCTCTGTCCATTGGCCTCCCCGTGGCCCTCTCCGCTGCCTACCTGCTGGGAACACAAAATTCCATCCTAACCTAGACAGCATATTAAAAAGCAGAGACATTACTTTGCCAACAAAGGTCGGTCTAGTCAAGGCTATGGTTTTTCCAGTGGTCACGTATGGATGTGAGAGTTGGACTGTGAAGAAAGCTGAGCGCCAAAGAATTGATACTTTTGAACTGTGGTGTTGGAGAAGACTCTTGAGAGTCCCTTCCCTTGGGCTACAAGGAGATCCAACCAGTCCATCCTAAAGGAAACCAGTCCTGGGTGTTCATTGGAANCAGACTCCCAGGGAAGTCTCATCTTTTGGTTATCTTAATCTCGACATGGGGCTTCCCTAGTGGCTCAGATGGCAAAGAGTCTGCCTGCAATGCTGAAGACCTAGGTTCAATCCTGGGTCTTCCCTGGGTTGGGAAGCTCCCCTGGAGAAGGAAATAGCAACCCACTCTGGTATTCTTGCCTGGAAAATTCCACGGACAGAGGCTCTTGGTGGGCTTTAGTCCATGGGGTCATAAAGAGTCGGACACGACTGAGCAACTAACTTTAACTTTTTAATCTTGACACTTGAGGAAATTTTGGAGCCACCATACATGTTTCCCACTGAGCACCTTCGTGGAATCCTGAGCGATGAAGTTTCCAGAGGGTGGCATGGCTGAGAGCAGTGGTGTCCCCTGAGGACATGTGGCCAGGTAGCTGATGTCCCCAGGACCCCTCTCCGTGCAGGGAGGAGGCTGGGCAAAGCTAACTGGGCTGCCACCACACAGAGGACCCGCTGTTCCTGGCCCCAGCTGCTCCTTTTGGACATGAGAGAGAAGTAGAGTATCGCCTACATGATATAAAATGGTTTGAAACAAGCTCCGTAAACAGCATCGTGCCAACAGGCGCTCAGGGTTCTAAGACTAGCATCCTCTCCTGGGTGACCCGCAGTTGGAGTGGAGCCAAAACACGACGGATGAAGGAGGTGAAGAGGTCAGGGAGGATTCTCCCCGCAAAGAGACCAGAAAGGACACGCGACTGATGGGACTCGGGGTTCGGCTGGTCCCTGTTCACTGCGGGTGTGTGTCGTGTGCCCTGTGGCTCCCTGGGGCTTCTCTGTCCACTTTGCTGAGCTTGAGTACAGTGGCCCTCCCACAGCCCACCGTGTCTGAAGGTGGAAAGGGCAGTGGGAGACGCAGAGGGAGTTTGTCGGTGGGCTGGTGGGCTTGGCGGTCCCTCTGCCTGTGGGGCCTAGTAGGAGGGTGGCCTGGGGCAGACGGCGCCCTGCCGGGGGAGCTCTGTCCATTGGCCTCCCCGTGGCCCTCTCCGCTGCCTACCTGCTGGGAACACAAAATTCCATCCTAACCTAGACAGCATATTAAAAAGCAGAGACATTACTTTGCCAACAAAGGTCGGTCTAGTCAAGGCTATGGTTTTTCCAGTGGTCACGTATGGATGTGAGAGTTGGACTGTGAAGAAAGCTGAGCGCCAAAGAATTGATACTTTTGAACTGTGGTGTTGGAGAAGACTCTTGAGAGTCCCTTCCCTTGGGCTACAAGGAGATCCAACCAGTCCATCCTAAAGGAAACCAGTCCTGGGTGTTCATTGGAACTGATACTGAGGCTGAAACTCCTGATACTTTGGCCACCTGATGCGGAGAGCTGACTCATTTGAAAAGACCCTGATGCTGGGAAAGATTGAAGGCAAGAGAAGAAGGGACGACAGAGGAAGAGATGGTTGGATGGCATCACCGACTCGATGGACATGGGTTTGGGTGGATTCTGGGAGTTGGTGATGGACAGGGAGGCCTGGTGTGCTGTGGTTCATGGGGTTGCAAGGAGTCAGACACAACTGAGCGACTGAACTGAACTGAATGCCTTTTCAGTAAAGCCTTAAAGATGACAAGCCCCATTTCCTGAGTGGAGCAGAGAGCAGTTATTTTACACTTCATCTAATTGATTAGAATGACTCCTCTAAATTAACCAGGCTTTGCAGGGCTGAGGGCGGGGTAGAGAGCCAAGCAGACAGAGTGGCTTGCCCTGGGGGTGGGGGGCGACGGTGGCAGGGAACAGGGGTGGGAGGCTCCTTGGATCCCCGCAGTGCGGGCTGCGGTCCATCGCCTAGACCCTGTACTCCTTCCCTCCGTCCAACCGCACCCATACCCCAGCCTGGCGACGTATGTCAGCCACTGGCTCCTAACAGCCTCTGTCCTCCCTGGAGCCCTGCAGCCTGTGACCAGGGCCTCTGTCTTGGGGTAGGCAAGGGTCAAGGGCACCCTGCGTGGCAAGTGGGTGAAATGTTTGGTCTCCACTAATCCTCCAATCTGCTCCAAGAGGAAAACAATTATTTATGTTCCCATTTTACAGCTGGAGAAACTGAACCCTGCTGGACGGTGCTGGGGCCTCAGGCTAGCTTTGTTGACTCTGGCGCCCAAGCATGTAGGCCGCCCTGTGGGGCCGGGAAAGGCACCCCCCAAGCCCCGGTGCCGTGTGTGCTGCACCCCGCAGTGTTTGAACATTCCACCAGGTGGACTCGGTCAGGAGGAGCTGGTGCGCCCACCATCTCTCCTGGGGCAAGCCTTCCCCACCTGTGAGGCCTGGAGGGGTCCACTCACCCTGTAAAGACTCAAGTGTGTCTCTCACAAAGTGCCCCTCCCTTTGCTGGGGGCGGATGTCAGCGGGAATGAGAGAGCTTGTGTCTTCAAGAGCTGGATGTGCAATTCTGTCCGAGGCATGTGTGTTGACACCTGTCACAGGCCTGCCCCAGCCTCTCGAGCCGGGCTCAGATGCTGCCTTCCCCATGAGGACTCTGTGCTCTCTGGCCTCCCCTTCAGCCCCTCTGGAGCAACTCTCAGCTGTGAACTTGGTTGCCAGGACGTCCCTTCACTATGCCCTTCGCCTCTGAGTCTTACTTGCCTCGGTTTCCCCAGATCTGCCGCCTGGTAGACACCCGGCAAATGGTTGTTAGAGGAAGCAGTGGGCAGATTAAGGCATGAATTAGCAAGTGGGTGAGAAAGGAATGAGAGCCTGTAAGCGGATCCCCTTCATGGGTTGGGAGGAGGCATCCCTAGGCATCGTGCCCTCCCCTCGCTCCTGGACCTCACTGCTCAGCTCCCAGACACCTCTGGCCCTGCAGGCTATGCGGATGGACAGATACCTTCTCTGTACCCAGGCCCAGAAGGGAAGTGCCCATGTCCTACACAGGTGAGAGCAAGCCTGGGCAGGCCAGGGTCTGGAGTTCCTGCCAAGGTNGCCTCCCCTTCAGCCCCTCTGGAGCAACTCTCAGCTGTGAACTTGGTTGCCAGGACGTCCCTTCACTATGCCCTTCGCCTCTGAGTCTTACTTGCCTCGGTTTCCCCAGATCTGCCGCCTGGTAGACACCCGGCAAATGGTTGTTAGAGGAAGCAGTGGGCAGATTAAGGCATGAATTAGCAAGTGGGTGAGAAAGGAATGAGAGCCTGTAAGCGGATCCCCTTCATGGGTTGGGAGGAGGCATCCCTAGGCATCGTGCCCTCCCCTCGCTCCTGGACCTCACTGCTCAGCTCCCAGACACCTCTGGCCCTGCAGGCTATGCGGATGGACAGATACCTTCTCTGTACCCAGGCCCAGAAGGGAAGTGCCCATGTCCTACACAGGTGAGAGCAAGCCTGGGCAGGCCAGGGTCTGGAGTTCCTGCCAAGGTGGGCACCCTCCTGGGCAGTGCAAGGTGGGTGTATGTCTGTGGGCTTGCTTTCAGGGGGCCCTCAGGGCTCAAAGGCGATGATCCTGTCTTGCTGATCTTCTCCACCGACGGGCCATGCCTTGTCCTGGGCAGGTGCGGGCCCAAGACAGCAGCCGTGAAGGTCCTCTTTCCCTTGAGTCTCCTGCCTCTGTCTCTGCTCCTCTCCTCTCTGGGCCAGGAGGAACTGGAGGCAAAANCATGGACAGCAGCCCACACAGGGTCCCCTGTCCCTGGGATTCTCCAGGCAAGAACACTGGCGTGGGTTGCCATTTCCTTCTCCAATGCATGAAAGTGAACTCGCTCAGTTGTGTCCGACTCTTAGTGACCCCATGGACTGTAGCCTACCAGGCTCTTCCATCCATGGGATTCTCCAGGCAAGAGTACTGGAGTGGGGTGCCATTGCCTTCTCCATAACTGGAAGCTAATTCCTTTTCAATATTGTGGTGGTTGCCATACACTGACATGACTCAGTCTTGGGTGTACATGTATCCCCCTGTCCCGAACCCCCTTCCGCCTCCCTCCCCATCCCATCCCTCTGGGTTGTCCCAGTGCACCGGCTTTCAGTGCCCTGTCTCATGCATCGAACCTGGACTGGTGATCTATTTCACATATGATAATATACATGTTTCAATGCTGTTCTCAAATCATCCCATCCTCACCTTCTCCCACAGAGTCTAAAAGTCTGTTCTTTATATCTGTGTCTCTTTTGCTGTCTCACATATAGTGTTGTCATTACCATCTTTTTAGATTCCATATATATGCATTAATATACTGTATTGGTGTTTTGCTTTCTGATTTACTTCACTCTGTATAATAGGCTCCAGTCTCATCCACCTCATTAGAACTGACTCAAATGCATTCTTCCTAATAGCTGAGTAATATTCCATTGTGTATATGTACCACAACTTTCTTATCCATTCGTCTGCCGATGGACATCTAGGTTGCTTCCATGTCCTAGCTATTGTAAACAGTGCTGCGATGAACATTGGGGTACATGTGTCTCTTTCAATTCTGGTTTCCTCGATGTATATGCCCAGCAGTGGGATTGCTGGGTTGTATGGGAGTCCTATTTCCAGTTTTTTAAGGAATCTCCACACTGTTCTCCATAGTGGCTGTACTAGTCTGCATTCCCACCAACAGTGTAAGAGGGTTTCTTTTTCTCCGCACCCCCTCCAGCATTTATTGCTTGTAGACTTTTTGATAGTGCCATTCTGACTAGCGTGAGATGGTACCTAACTGTGGCTTTGATTTGCATTTCTCTGATAGAGATGTTGAGCATATTTTCATGTGTTTATTAGCCATCTGTATGTCTTCTTTGGAGAAATGTCAGTTTAATTCTTTGGCCTATTTTTTGACTGGGTCATTTATTTTTCTGGTATTGAGCTGCATGAGCTGCTTGTGNCTTTTTCTCCGCACCTCCTCCAGCATTTATTGCTTGTAGACTTTTTGATAGTGCCATTCTGACTGGCGTGAGATGGTACCTAACTGTGGCTTTGATTTGCATTTCTCTGATAGTCAGAGATGTTGAGCATCTTTTCATGTGTTTATTAGCCATCTGTATGTCTTCTTTGGAGAAATGTCAGTTTAATTCTTCGGCCTATTTTTTGACTGGGTCATTTATTTTTCTGGTATTGAGCTGCATGAGCTGCTTGTGTATTTTTGAGATTAATTCTTTGTCAGTTGTTTCATTTGCTATTATTTTCTCCCATTCTGAAGGCTGTCTTTTCACCTTAGAGTTTCCTTCATTGTGCAAAAGCTTTTACATTTAATTAGGTCCCATTTGTTTATTTTTGCTTTTATTTCCATTACTCTGGGAGGTGGGTCATAGAGGATCTTGCTGTGATTTATGTCAGAGAGTGTTCTGCCTATGTTTTCCTCTAGGAGTTTTATAGTTTCTGGTCTTACATTTAGATCTTTAATCCATTTTGAGGTTAGTCTTGTGTATGGTGTTAGAAAGTGTTCTAGTTTCATTCTTTTACAGGTGATTTTAACCCTCATCTTTCTGCTTTTGTTATTGTAGGCAGACATAATGGCCTGCCTCGGGAAGATAACCTGACCCCAGCAGTAACCCTATATGCCCACCCTTTGAAGGACGGTAGGGAAGTGAAACTAACACATCCCCCTGTCTGAGGCTTGCCATTCTAGGGGGCATGTGCAAGGACTGGTTAGTCTTTTTACTTTGTTTCCTCACCTGCCATCTCTGATCCATAAAAGAACCCCAACAAGATGGTTATTTTGAGGCGCTAGCCTGCCATCTTCTTGGTCAGCCGAATAAAGTCCCTTCCTTGTCTTAACACCTCGTCTTGGATTAATTGGCCTGTCATTCAGTAAGCAGAGCAAACCTGGACTCAATAACAAGGCTTGCCTTTTTCTGCAGGCTTCCCGCTCTCAGGAGGGCTCAGGAAACCCCAGACTCCCCATCTAGGAGCTCTTGCGCCTGCTGGGACCCCTTGTCACCCCCACTCATCTTCCAGAATGACCCATTTGCAGTTTCCCAACTATTTGTCACCTTTCCTCCTTGGCTGGAACTGGGAATTTGTTGTTGAGGCTGAGCAGCTGACTGAAGCACAGAGCATGAATATATCATGATCGGGGAGTCGGCTGGTAGATCGCAGTAACACAGGCTTCCCTCCTGAGAAGGGGTCTTGCAGCCAGGCTGCTGAACACTCCCTTGACTGGCTCTGATCTCAGCTGGTGGAGGAACCAGGCAGCCCCCTCCCCAGCCTGTGGGTACTGGAATCAGAGTGGGGCTTTCAGTCCCACTGATGCGGGAAGAGGTACCTGGATGGACTGTGTTGTTAGGCTGGTTTCCCTGTCTGGGGTGTGTGTGTGTGTGTGTGTGTGTGTGTGTGGCGGGGAGAGATGCCCGGTGAAGTCTGGGTGGCTGATCAGCCCAGTTTTCCTTGGTGGCTGCAGTCAGTTTGGGCCTGTATAGGGGACAGACACAGGCCCCACTGCGAGATGGGTCATTTAAGGCCTGGGCCTCCCTCTCCTCTCCCAGCTCCTTTCCTCCAACCTGCCTTCCTACTGGAAGGAATTGTGAGGCTCTCACAAGCCTCTGAGCAGCAGAGAGAGTGTGAGACTCAGGCTCCGCACCCTCCCAGACTCGGGCTCTTGAAAGCCCGGGAGATGAACGCCTGATTAGCAATCAGATGCTGTTCTAAAAAGCCAGTGCAAAGTGGGAGGCCTGGAGAGATAGCATCCATTAACGAGCCCGTGAACCAGGGGCTGTACCTTGGGGCCACAGGCTGCTCTGAGAAGCGGGCCAGGCCCAGGCCTGGTAGGGGGCAGGAGAGGTCACGCCCGGGCACTCTCTGCCCTGAGCAGACGTGTGCCGGCCTCCACTGGGCTCAGCACCCACAGTGGGGACAGCGGGGAGGATGGGGCTTCCAGGCCATCAAGGCCCAACCCTTCCACAGCTCACATGCAGCTTGATCTGTCTTCCACACAGAGAACCTCAGTCCCCAGGGCGGTGGAAGGCATTGTTGTTCAGTCACTTGGCCGTGTCTGACTCTTTGTAGCCCCATGGACTGCAGCACGCCAGGCTTCCCTGTCTTTCACCATCTCCCAGAGTTGGCTCAAACTCATGTCCATTGAGTCGGTGATGCCATCCAACCATCTCATGCTCTGGAAATAAAGGACAGAGTAAAAACCAACTGTCTCATGGAGCTTCGTGGAAAAGTAGGGAAAATGCTCCAGGGAGAAAAGAAACTGGCTGCTGGGTGGCTGTGAATGGGGAAGCGTGATCTGTGTGCTGGGTGGCCACTGAGGTCTTGCTTCTAGTCCAGTTCCCAAACCTCTCTTGCCGGGTTAGGGCATTTCTGTAAATGCTATTAAAGAAGAGACTGTCTGTGAAGGGGGCAGGGGCTGCAGGCTGCTGGGCATGGGCTGGCACCCCAGCTGTTCAGATGTGGCCTGTGATGCTGGATCGGCCTGAGCATAAGGGTAACGGGAGCCATGGAGGAGCGGTCCTGGGCCTCGTGTCAGGATGTCCTGGGTCCCTGAAGGACTGTTCTTCTCACCTGGGCATCAGAGCAGGTCAGCTGGTCAGCTGGTCAGCTGGTCAGAGGCAGGAGTGGTCATGGACGCTTCCCCAGAGCCACCATCACTCAACTAGTTTTTCTCATTAAAAAAAAAATTGTCACCTGTGGCTGGATGAAGCACAAACTGGAATCAAGATTGCTGGGAGAAATATCAATAACTTCAAATATGCAGATGACACCACCCTTATGGCAGAAAGTAAAGAAGAACTAAAGAGCCTCTTGATGAAAGAGGAGAGTGAAAAACTTGGCTTAAAGCTCAATATTCAAAAAACTAAGATCATGGCACCCAGTCCCATCACTTCATGGCAAATAGATGGGGAAACAGAGAGAGACTTTATTTTTTGGGGCTCCAAAATCTCTGCGTATGGTGACTGCAGCCATGGAATTGAAAGATGCTTTCTCTTTGGAAGGAAAGTTATGATGAACCTAGACAGCATGTTAAAAAGCAGAGACATTAGTTTGTCAACAACGATCCATCTAGGCAAGGCTATGGTTTTTCCAGTGGTCATGTATGGATGTCAGAGTTGGACTATAAAGAAGGCTGAGTGCTAAAGAATTGATGCTTTTGAACTGTGGTGTTGGAGAAGACTCTTGAGAGTCCCTTGGACTGCAAGGAGATCCAACCAGTCTATCCTCAAGGAAATCAGTCCTGGGTGTTCTTTGGAAGGACTGATGTTGAAGCTGAAATTCCAGTACTTTGGCCACCTGATGTGAAGAGCTGACTCATTTGAAAAGACCTTGATGTTGGGAAAGATTGACAGTGGGAGGAGAAGGGGACGACAGAGGATGAGATGGTTGGATGGCATCACTGACTCAATGGACATGAGTTTGAGTAAACTCTGGGACTTGGTGATGGACAGGGAGGCCTGGTGTGCTGCAATCCATGGAGTTGGGAAGAGCTGGACACGACTGAGTGACTGAACTGAACTGAACTCTGTGTCAGGCTCCAACTGGACACAGACTCTTGGTGGTGAATGAAACAGACAGGCTCTGGCCCTGAGGACTTTGGATAAAAGGAAAGTGCAGTAGGCTGTGAGGGTGTCCCCAGCCTGGTGGGGCCTGGGAGGACTCGGGAGAAAGTCCTGCTGCAGGGTGTTCACCGTCTTGGAAGGAGACCTGGAAGAGGGCCGGGGGTGGCAGGGGGTGTGGGGGCCACACCCCTCCAGATGGGGTGCCCTCATCTGCCAAGGCCTAGAGAGGCAGCACAGTGCCTTTGAGGAATTAATAATGTAGTTTATTTATTCATTGAAAAATATTTATTTATTTGGCTGCCCAGGTCTTAGTTGTGGGGCAAGTGGGATCTAGTTCCCTGACCAGGGATCGAACCCAGGACCCCTGCCTTGGGAGCGTGGAATCTTAGCCACTGGACTACCAGGGAAATCCCTGTTCATGTGTCTGAGCATGACTATATTGAGAGAGGGGCAAGGTGCATTAACAAGGCCCGGGTTCTAGATTCAGGTGAACCTGGGTTAGACCCTGATCGGACACTCGCTGGCTGTGTTGGCCTCAGACGAGTTTGCATACAGTCTCTTGGCTCAGAATGAGGGAGCTGATCTGTCTCCCACACCACTCTCAGGGACGAGAGGTGATGGAGCTGAGGCCGACACCATGTTGGCCCTCGCGGGGGCCTCCCCCAGCGTCTCCAGCCTCAGGGCAGCCAGGCCGGCCATGGCAGGAGAGGAGGGCTTTCTCTTCACCCTCTGCTCAGCAGTGACTGATGGGGACGCAGCGCAGCTTGGAGCCTGAGGAAGACACAGTGAGCATCCTTCTGATTTTAGTTCAATTCTGTGAGCAGGATGCTCCCAGGGCCAATAGATTTTTCCAGTAATAAAATTATAAAAAGAATTGAATTATGCCTCTCAAGCTTTAAAGGACAACTGGTGACTTTTCCCCAGGCTTCCGGCCAGCCCAGTGGATGCTCGTTCCCCGTGCTGTGGTGAAGACCCTCACTTCTTTCTTCTGAGCCGCTGGCATGGCCTCTGGAATGTCCTCCTGCTGTGGGGAGACCCTGGGGGTGTTTGCTTCATGAACACAACCGGGACTGGAGACATAGCTTGCCAGATGAAATGTGGAGCCCTTGGCTCAAACATGCTTAAGGGTTTCAAGATGGCAACAGCAGAGCATTAAAAAGCAGGTGCAGAGCCCTTCTGGCTGCCTGGGTTTAAAGCCAGCTCTGCCACTTACTAGAGTTATGTCCTGAGTCTGGTGATTTCAACTCTTTGTGCTCAGTTTCCTCATCTGTGAAATGGGGAGAACAGTAGCAGAAGCCCCTCCTCCTCCAGGGCCACGGGGAGAGCCACCTGGACTCTGGGAGTATCACTGAGTGTGGCTCCGATAATTTCTCCCCTTCTCTCTCCCTCTCCTTTGATCCTCTTCCTTTACTTCCTTGTTTTTTTCCTGGGTCCCTTTCTCCCCACTGCATCCCCAACAGGCTCGACAGTGGCTGATGCTGAGCCGTTCTTGCTGCTGAAACTGGTCCTTGGGTCAGCCTATCACTGGGGTCCTTCCCTCGGTGCACTGAGCAGCCCTTCTCCATGGTCCACGCTGAAGCCCACACCCTCCCTTCCTCCTCTGGGCAGAGGCCACGCCTAGTGCAGACCCCTCCCTGGAGAGAGCAGCCCCTCTCAGCACCGCTGCACTCAGGCTGTGGGGCACCTCGGAGTTTCACCTGGGATCTCAGGTAGAGAAGGAGAGCAGGGCCAGGAGGAGATGGAGGTGGCTGACATCTCCGTGGGAGGAGGGAGACGTACATACAGAGGAAAATAGGCCCATAATCCAAATATAAACAGAAAACCCTGCTAGCATGGCATTATGCGGCTTTCTGTTCCTTTATGGAGGCAGAAGTGCTTTTTCTCTTATTTAAAGGTCTTTACTGAAGAGAAGTGCATGGCACCTCACTCCAGTATTCCTGCCTGGAGAATCCCATGGACAGAGGAGCCTGGCGAGCTATAGGCCATGGGATCACAAACAGCTGGAGACAACTGAAGCAACTTAGTATGCATACCACAGCACTGGGGTATCACACACACTGGTACAGCAGGACATCCATGGAGGCCACCCACCTCATTCAGACTTCCCCAGTTCTGTTTGTATCTGAGTGTGTTTATTTAGTTCTATGTACTTTCATCCCCTGGGTGGTCAGTGCCTCCAACACCTTCGATGGTTCTAATGGCACAAGGTTCCCTCCAGCCGTTCTTTCATAGCCTCACCCAATCCCCACCCCCACCTTGACTCTTCTCCATCTTTCCTTTCGTGTCATCACGGCTGGAGGTAACTGGACTGAAGCAGTGTGTAACCCCCTGGGATCGG
>SJYW01006014.1:235183-245309 GCA_006410735.1 Raphicerus campestris | reverse complement strand
TTTTCATGTGTTTATTAGCCATCTGTATGTCTTCTTTGGAGAAATGTCAGTTTAATTCTTCGGCCTATTTTTTGACTGGGTCATTTATTTTTCTGGTATTGAGCTGCATGAGCTGCTTGTGTATTTTTGAGATTAATTCTTTGTCAGTTGTTTCATTTGCTATTATTTTCTCCCATTCCGAAGGCTGTCTTTTCACCTTAGAGTTTCCTTCATTGTGCAAAAGCTTTTACATTTAATTAGGTCCCATTTGTTTATTTTTGCTTTTATTTCCATTACTCTGGGAGGTGGGTCACAGAGGATCTTGCTGTGATTTATGTCAGAGAGTGTTCTGCCTATGTTTTCCTCTAGTTTTATAGTTTCTGGTCTTACATTTAGATCTTTAATCCATTTTGAGGTTAGTCTTGTGTATGGTGTTAGAAAGTGTTCTAGTTTCATTCTTTTACAGGTGATTTTAACCGTCATCTTTCTGCTTTTGTTATTGTAGGCAGACATAATGGCCTGCCTCGGGAAGATGACCTGACCCCAGCAGTAACCCTATATGCCCACCCTTTGAAGGACGGTAGGGAAGTGAAACTAACACATCCCCCTGTCTGAGGCTTGCCATTCTAGGGCACATGTGCAAGGACTGGTTAGTCTTTTTACTTTGTTTCCTCACCTGCCATCTCTGATCCATAAAAGAACCCCAACAAGATGGTTATTTTGAGGCGCTAGCCTGCCATCTTCTTGGTCAGCCGAATAAAGTCCCTTCCTTGTCTTAACACCTCGTCTTGGATTAATTGGCCTGTCATTCAGTAAGCAGAGCAAACCTGGACTCGGTAACAAGGCTTGCCTTTTTCTGCAGGCTTCCCGCTCTCAGGAGGGCTCAGGAAACCCCAGACTCCCCATCTAGGAGCTCTTGCGCCTGCTGGGACCCCTTGTCACCCCCACTCATCTTCCAGAATGACCCATTTGCAGTTTCCCAACTATTTGTCACCTTTCCTCCTTGGCTGGAACTGGGAATTTGTTGTTGAGGCTGAGCAGCTGACTGAAGCACAGAGCATGAATATATCATGATCGGGGAGTCGGCTGGTAGACCGCAGTAACACAGGCTTCCCTCCTGAGAAGGGGTCTTGCAGCCAGGCTGCTGAACACTCCCTTGACTGGCTCTGATCTCAGCTGGTGGAGGAACCAGGCAGCCCCCTCCCCAGCCTGTGGGTACTGGAATCAGAGTGGGGCTTTCAGTCCAAGCTACTGATGCGGGAAGAGGTACCTGGATGGACTGTGTTGTTAGGCTGGTTTCCCTGTCTGGAGTGTGTGTGTGTGTGTGTGGCGGGGAGAGATGCCCGGTGAAGTCTGGGTGGCTGATCAGCCCAGTTTTCCTTGGTGGCTGCAGTCAGTTTGGGCCTGTATAGGGGACAGACACAGGCCCCACTGCGAGATGGGTCATTTAAGGCCTGGGCCTCCCTCTCCTCTCCCAGCTCCTTTCCTCCAACCTGCCTTCCTACTGGAAGGAATTGTGAGGCTCTCACAAGCCTCTGAGCAGCAGAGAGAGTGTGAGACTCAGGCTCCGCACCCTCCCAGACTCGGGCTCTTGAAAGCCCGGGAGATGAACGCCTGATTAGCAATCAGATGCTGTTCTAAAAAGCCAGTGCAAAGTGGGAGGCCTGGAGAGATAGCATCCATTAACGAGCCCGTGAACCAGGGGCTGTACCTTGGGGCCACAGGCTGCTCTGAGAAGCGGGCCAGGCCCAGGCCTGGTAGGGGGCAGGAGAGGTCACGCCCGGGCACTCTCTGCCCTGAGCAGACGTGTGCCGGCCTCCACTGGGCTCAGCACCCACAGTGGGGACAGCGGGGAGGATGGGGCTTCCAGGCCATCAAGGCCCAACCCTTCCACAGCTCACATGCAGCTTGATCTGTCTTCCACACAGAGAACCTCAGTCCCCAGGGCGGTGGAAGGCATTGTTGTTCAGTCACTTGGCCGTGTCTGACTCTTTGTAGCCCCATGGACTGCAGCACGCCAGGCTTCCCTGTCTTTCACCATCTCCCAGAGTTGGCTCAAACTCATGTCCATTGAGTTGGTGATGCCATCCAACCATCTCATGCTCTGGAAATAAAGGATAGAGTAAAAACCAACTGTCTCATGGAGCTTCATGGAAAAGTAGGGAAAATGCTCCAGGGAGAAAAGAAACTGGCTGCTGGGTGGCTGTGAATGGGGAAGCGTGATCTGTGTGCTGGGTGGCCACTGAGGTCTTGCTTCTAGTCCAGCTCCCAAACCTCTCTTGCCGGGTTAGGGCATTTCTGTAAATGCTATTAAAGAAGAGACTGTCTGTGAAGGGGGCAGGGGCTGCAGGCTGCTGGGCATGGGCTGGCACCCCAGCTGTTCAGATGTGGCCTGTGATGCTGGATCGGCCTGAGCATAAGGGTAACGGGAGCCATGGAGGAGCGGTCCTGGGCCTCGTGTCAGGATGTCCTGGGTCCCTGAAGGACTGTTCTTCTCACCTGGGCATCAGAGCAGGTCAGCTGGTCAGCTGGTCAGCTGGTCAGAGGCAGGAGTGGTCATGGACGCTTCCCCAGAGCCACCATCACTCAACTAGTTTTTCTCATTAAAAAAAAAATTGTCACCTGTGGCTGGATGAAGCACAAACTGGAATCAAGATTGCTGGGAGAAATATCAATAACTTCAAATATGCAAATGACACCACCCTTATGGCAGAAAGTAAAGAAGAACTAAAGAGCCTCTTGATGAAAGAGGAGAGTGAAAAACTTGGCTTAAAGCTCAATATTCAAAAAACTAAGATCATGGCACCCAGTCCCATCACTTCATGGCAAATAGATGGGGAAACAGAGAGAGACTTTATTTTTTGGGGCTCCAAAATCTCTGCGTATGGTGACTGCAGCCATGGAATTGAAAGATGCTTTCTCTTTGGAAGGAAAGTTATGATGAACCTAGACAGCATGTTAAAAAGCAGAGACATTAGTTTGTCAACAACGATCCATCTAGGCAAGGCTATGGTTTTTCCAGTGGTCATGTATGGATGTCAGAGTTGGACTATAAAGAAGGCTGAGTGCTAAAGAATTGATGCTTTTGAACTGTGGTGTTGGAGAAGACTCTTGAGAGTCCCTTGGACTGCAAGGAGATCCAACCAGTCTATCCTCAAGGAAATCAGTCCTGGGTGTTCTTTGGAAGGACTGATGTTGAAGCTGAAATTCCAGTACTTTGGCCACCTGATGTGAAGAGCTGACTCATTTGAAAAGACCTTGATGTTGGGAAAGATTGACAGTGGGAGGAGAAGGGGACGACAGAGGATGAGATGGTTGGATGGCATCACTGACTCAATGGACATGAGTTTGAGTAAACTCTGGGACTTGGTGATGGACAGGGAGGCCTGGTGTGCTGCAATCCATGGAGTTGGGAAGAGCTGGACACGACTGAGTGACTGAACTGAACTGAACTCTGTGTCAGGCTCCAACTGGACACAGACTCTTGGTGGTGAATGAAACAGACAGGCTCTGGCCCTGAGGACTTTGGATAAAAGGAAAGTGCAGTAGGCTGTGAGGGTGTCCCCAGCCTGGTGGGGCCTGGGAGGACTCGGGAGAAAGTCCTGCTGCAGGGTGTTCACTGTCTTGGAAGGAGACCTGGAAGAGGGCCGGGGGTGGCAGGGGGTGTGGGGGCCACACCCCTCCAGATGGGGTGCCCTCATCTGCCAAGGCCTAGAGAGGCAGCACAGTGCCTTTGAGGAATTAATAATGTAGTTTATTTATTCATTGAAAAATATTTATTTATTTGGCTGCCCAGGTCTTAGTTGTGGGGCAAGTGGGATCTAGTTCCCTGACCAGGGATCGAACCCAGGACCCCTGCCTTGGGAGCGTGGAATCTTAGCCACTGGACTACCAGGGAAATCCCTGTTCATGTGTCTGAGCATGACTATATTGAGAGAGGGGCAAGGTGCATTAACAAGGCCCGGGTTCTAGATTCAGGTGAACCTGGGTTAGACCCTGATCGGACACTCGCTGGCTGTGTTGGCCTCAGACGAGTTTGCATACAGTCTCTTGGCTCAGAATGAGGGAGCTGATCTGTCTCCCACACCACTCTCAGGGACGAGAGGTGATGGAGCTGAGGCCGACACCATGTTGGCCCTCGCGGGGGCCTCCCCCAGCGTCTCCAGCCTCAGGGCAGCCAGGCCGGCCATGGCAGGAGAGGAGGGCTTTCTCTTCACCCTCTGCTCAGCAGTGACTGATGGGGACGCAGCGCAGCTTGGAGCCTGAGGAAGACACAGTGAGCATCCTTCTGATTTTAGTTCAATTCTGTGAGCAGGATGCTCCCAGGGCCAATAGATTTTTCCAGTAATAAAATTATAAAAAGAATTGAATTATGCCTCTCAAGCTTTAAAGGACAACTGGTGACTTTTCCCCAGGCTTCCGGCCAGCCCAGTGGATGCTCGTTCCCCGTGCTGTGGTGAAGACCCTCACTTCTTTCTTCTGAGCCGCTGGCATGGCCTCTGGAATGTCCTCCTGCTGTGGGGAGACCCTGGGGGTGTTTGCTTCATGAACACAACCGGGACTGGAGACATAGCTTGCCAGATGAAATGTGGAGCCCTTGGCTCAAACATGCTTAAGGGTTTCAAGATGGCAACAGCAGAGCATTAAAAAGCAGGTGCAGAGCCCTTCTGGCTGCCTGGGTTTAAAGCCAGCTCTGCCACTTACTAGAGTTATGTCCTGAGTCTGGTGATTTCAACTCTTTGTGCTCAGTTTCCTCATCTGTGAAATGGGGAGAACAGTAGCAGAAGCCCCTCCTCCTCCAGGGCCACGGGGAGAGCCACCTGGACTCTGGGAGTATCACTGAGTGTGGCTCCGATAATTTCTCCCCTTCTCTCTCCCTCTCCTTTGATCCTCTTCCTTTACTTCCTTGTTTTTTTCCGGGGTCCCTTTCTCCCCACTGCATCCCCAACAGGCTCGACAGTGGCTGATGCTGAGCCGTTCTTGCTGCTGAAACTGGTCCTCGGGTCAGCCTATCACTGGGGTCCTTCCCTCGGTGCACTGAGCAGCCCTTCTCCATGGTCCACGCTGAAGCCCACACCCTCCCTTCCTCCTCTGGGCAGAGGCCACGCCTAGTGCAGACCCCTCCCTGGAGAGAGCAGCCCCTCTCAGCACCGCTGCACTCAGGCTGTGGGGCACCTCGGAGTTTCACCTGGGATCTCAGGTAGAGAAGGAGAGCAGGGCCAGGAGGAGATGGAGGTGGCTGACATCTCTGTGGGAGGAGGGAGACGTACATACAGAGGAAAATAGGCCCATAATCCAAATATAAACAGAAAACCCTGCTAGCATGGCATTATGCGGCTTTCTGTTCCTTTATGGAGGCAGAAGTGCTTTTTCTCTTATTTAAAGGTCTTTACTGAAGAGAAGTGCATGGCACCTCACTCCAGTATTCCTGCCTGGAGAATCCCATGGACAGAGGAGCCTGGCGAGCTATAGGCCATGGGATCACAAACAGCTGGAGACAACTGAAGCAACTTAGTATGCATACCACAGCACTGGGGTATCACACACACTGGTACAGCAGGACATCCATGGAGGCCACCCACCTCATTCAGACTTCCCCAGTTCTGTTTGTATCTGAGTGTGTTTATTTAGTTCTATGTACTTTCATCCCCTGGGTGGTCAGTGCCTCCAACACCTTCGATGGTTCTAATGGCACAAGGTTCCCTCCAGCCGTTCTTTCATAGCCTCACCCAATCCCCACCCCCACCTTGACTCTTCTCCATCTTTCCTTTCGTGTCATCACGGCTGGAGGTAACTGGACTGAAGCAGTGTGTAACCCCCTGGGATCGGCTTTTTGCGCTTAGTGTGGCTTTCTGGAGCTCTGCCAGGTGGCTGCGTCCGACAAGTGTTGGTGGCACACTGCTGGGTGAGCTTACCATTCACCCTTTAAAGGGCATCTGATTATTTCCAGTGTTCGCCTGTTGCAAATAAAACTTGTCTGGACAGCCGGGTACCGATTTTTGTGTGAATATACATTCACACAGGAGTGCAGTTACTGGATGGGATGGCAGTCCCCTCCTGAATATTTTTAGAGGAGCCCAGGATCATAGGTGACTGCTGATAATGTATTTTAATGCGAACTTTTCCTGTGGCCTGGAAGACTTTCTTATGAGCCCTCTGGTGTGTGCATGCATGCTAGGTCACTTCAGTTGTGTCCAACTTTGTGCAACCCTATTGACTGTAGCCTGCCAGGCTCCTCTGTCCATGGGATTCTCCAGGCAAGAATACTGGAGTGGGTTGCCTTTCCCTTCTCCAGGGGCACCGCTCCTAATTCTTTGTGTTGGAGATTAGAGCCCACCTCGGTCTAACCCAGGTCTGGAGATATCCCTTCAGGCAAGGGAGGTGCTTCACTCCACCAGCCTCCCCTCAAGAGAGTCCCATTGCTGATCTTCCTTGGGCAGAAGACACAATGGATTAATTTTCTTTTTCTCCAGAGGCAGGACCTGGGAATTTACAGGCTAACACATTCAACTCCAGACTCACCTAGTTCTCTTTATCTGGGAGACACAGTGTGTGTCACCTCTTGTATGGATGGAGTCCTTCAAGCAAGTGAACAGTCTGGTAAGAACTTTCTTCTGGGAGAAACTGACTTCATCTGTTGAAAACTTGCTCACTTGTCTCTAGCAGAAAATGTCTCAGTGGAGACATGAGACATGAGAATGTCTCAGCCTTAGAGAATTATGATTAAATCATTCTCATAACCCTAGAGACAGGCTGAATAAGACCATTGCATTTTCAACTCCTGCGAGACATCCGTAACCAAATGGTTAATAAGACAATTTCCAAGTCATTCATTATTTACCCTGGCTGCATAATGCATGAAACCCATGAGCCAGACCCATTTGTATTTTCAACATCGGCCTCAAATGTCAGCCCAGTACTTCATAGAGCGCACCACTGCGCCCACCGTCCCCTGCCCCCAGGCGGGATGAATTTGGCCCTCTGGTTTGGCCCTTCCTCCCTTCAAGCTGGATTTTATGGGGAAGTGACCAACTGAGGTCTTGAAGCCTCTTGCATCCTGCCCACTGTGCTGTAAGCCTACATGGTTCTCCTTCCTCTATTACATCCTAATCTTAGAGGCTTAACCCGGAAGTCCTTCCCCCACGACTTCCTCCTATCCTAAACAGGGAGTGGTGCTCCATCTACTGTCTTCCGGTAGCACTTAGGGGCTCTGATAGAATATGTGGGACTACCTCCACCACTATGACAATAGCCATTATGATTTGTTTCGTTTCTAATACCTGCCAGACCTAGACACATTACTGCATTGATTTCTCACAATAGCTGGTGAGGCAGATATTATATTTCTCCTCTTTAAGGTGAGGAAGCAGGCTTGGAGAGGTTAACTCACTCACCCAGAGACGCGTAACTCGTAAGAGGAAGAGTTGCAGTTGCCTGTCATTCCTTTTCTTCTCAGTCATTCCCTGCAGAAGTCTATTTGTTCAGCCTTTTCAGAAAACCAGCCTCAGGTTTTGTTGATTTTGTGTCTTAGTTTGTGTTTTTATTTAATTTATTCCTTCTGCTTTCTTTGGATTTATTTTTCTGTTCCTTTTGCAGTTTCTGGGGATGGATCTGAGTTCATTACTTTTCAATCCTGCCTTTCTGCATTTAAGGCTAAGATTTCCCTCTGAGTGCTGCTGTAGTTGCATTATACCTGTTTTGAGCTGGAGGAGTGTATTATTCCGTTCAAAATATTTTCTAATTTTCAATGTGATCTCGAGTTAAGATTGTGCTCACGTTTGATGGATACCACACCTCGCTTTTCATGAGATCTTTTTTCAGCATCGAATCAATCATTTTCACATCAGTCCCTCCCTCTGCATTCATGGTTCAGGTTTTTTCCCAGTCCCACTGCAGGGGCAACTCCACCCTTATAGGCATGTGTTGGTGGGCTCAGGTTACCTGCTCTGTGCTACCTGCAACTTCTTCCCCACCCTGAGGCCATGATGACAACTGGGTGAGCAGGGTTACTGAATACCATGGAGTCTGTTTTAATCTACCACAAAAATAGCAGTTTATAAGTTTGGTGCTTTGACCATAATTGATCATACAATTTGACCAAGGTCCACTTAATTTGAGAAGATCAAGCAGCTCACCACCTATGCATTCCTGTNTCCCTCACATTCCTATACACTAATAATGAGAAAATAGAAACAGAAATTAAGGAAACAATTCCATTCACCATTGCAATGAAAAGAATAAAATACTGAGGAATATATCTACCTAAAGAAACTGAAGACCTATATATAGAAAACTATAAAACACTGGTGAAAGAAATCAAAGAGGACACTAACAGATGGAAAAATATACTGTGTTCATGGATCAGGAGAATCAATATAGTGAAAATGAGTATACTATCCAAAGCAATCTATAGATTCAATGCAACCCCTATCAAGCTACCAACGGTATTTTTCACAGAACTAGAACAAAAAATTTCATAATTTGTATGGAAATACAAAAAACCTTGAATAGCCAAAGCAATCTTGAGACAGAAGAATGGAACTGGAGGAAACAACCTGCCTGACTTCAGGCTCTACTACAAAGCCACAGTCATCAAGACAGTATGGTACTGGTACAAAGACAGAAATATAGATCAATGGAACAAAATAGAAAGCCCAGAGATAAATCCAGACACCTATGGACACCTTATCTTTGACAAAGGGGGCAAGAATATGCAATGCAGAAAAGACAATCTCTTTAACAAGTGGTGCTGGGAAAACTGGTCAACCACTTGCAAAAGAATGAAACTGGAACATTTTCTAACACCATACACAAAAATAAACTCAAAATGGATTAAAGATCTAAACAAGACCAGAAACTATAAAACTCCTAGATGAGAACATAGGCAAAACACTCTCCGACATAAATCACAGCAGGATCCTTTATGACCCACCTCCCAATATATTGGAAATAGAAGCAAAAATACACAAACAGGACCTAATTAAACTTAAAAGCTTTTGCAAAATGAAGGAAACTACAAGCAAGGTGAAAAGACAGCTTTCAGAATGGGAGAAAATAATAGCAAATGGAGCAGTGGACAAACAACTAATCTCAAAAATATACAAGCAACTCCTGCAGCTCAATTCCAGAAAAATCAATGACCCAATAGAAAATGGGCCAAAGAACTAAATAGACATTTCTCCAAAGAAGACATACAAATGGCTAACAAATACATGAAAAGATGCTCAACATCACTCATTATCAGAGAAATGCAAATCAAGACCAATTTGAGGTACCATTTCACACTAGTCAGAATGGCTGCGATCCAAAAGTCTACAAGCAATAAATGCTGGAGAAGGTGTGTAGAAAAGGGACCCTCTTACACTGTTGGTAGGCATGCAAACTCATACAACCAGTACGGGGAACAGGGTGGAGTTTCCTTAAAAAACTGGAAAGATAACTGCCATAAGACTCAGCAATCCCACTTCTGTGCATACACACCGAGGAAACCAGAATTGAAAGAGACATGTGTACCCCAATGTTCATTGCAGCACTATTTATAACAGCCAGGACATGGAAGCAACCTAGATGTCCAGAAACATATACATAATGGAGTATTACTCAGCCATTAAAAAGAATACATTTGAATCAGTTCTAATGAGGTGGATGAAACTGGAGCCTGTTGTACAGAGTGAAGTAAGCCAGAAAGAAAAACACCAATACAGTATAATAACACATATATATGAAATTTAGAAAGATGGTAACGATAACCCTGTATGTGAGACAGCAAAAGAGACCCAGATGTATAGAACAGTCTTTTGGACTCTGTGGGAGAAGGCGAGGGTGTGATGATTTGGGAGTATGACATTGAAGTATGTATATTATCATATGTGAAACGAATCGCCAGTCCAGGTTCAATGCATGATACAGGATGCTTAGGGCTGGTGCACTGAGATGACCCAAAGGGGTGGCATGGGGAGGGAGCTGGGAGGGGGGTTCAGGATGGGGAACACATGTACACTCATGGCAGATTCATGTCAATGTATGGCAAATCCAATACAATATTGTAAAGTAATTGGCCTCCAGTGAAAATAAATGCTTATATTAAATGCTATGTATCATCAGCAGCCCCACTTGGAGTATAAATTTATGTTGTAGCAAAAAAAAA
>SJYW01006014.1:196556-220565 GCA_006410735.1 Raphicerus campestris | reverse complement strand
AACGCTGATGTCTCTGTAGCAAAATTAGAAGGCATGGTGCTGAAAGGAAATGAATGCCGATTTGAACCCTATACCAGGCCAAAACCTTCTTCAAGGATGAGAGCAATTAAGTAAACTGTAGATAAAAACTGAGAGCAGTTAAAAAAAAAAATGTATTTCAGGGGAATTTCCCGGCAGTCCAGTGGTTACAACTTTGCACTCCCATTGCCAAGAGTGTGGGTTTGATCCCTGGTTGGGAAACTAAGATCCCACATGCCTTCATGGTGTGGCAAAAAAAATTAAAAAGTACTTTAGGAAGAGGAGTCTTCAGAAGGAATGGCTACCTCAAAAGCCACTCAGTGTGTCCAAAATTGAACTCCTAAACTGCCCCCAGTCTGGTCTCCTCTGGGGTTTTCTGCCTCAGTGAGTGATAACGATAATTACACAACCAGAAACAGAAGTCATCTCATGTGCCTTCTCCCACACCTCCCCCAGATCCGGTCGCCCCCACGACCAGTCATCTCTGCCTCCCAGGTATCTCTTAAATCCACCCCACTAGTCACCCCCACCTCTACAGTTGCCAAACTGTTGCCATGTTTTGTCAATCTGCTGCACCCAGCCTTCCAGCTCCCAGATGTCCCCCTCTGATTTGCTCTCCACACTGTATCCTGGGTGATGTCTTTGAAATGCAGACCCGACATCATCCTGCCTTGGTTTTAAACACAAACTGACATCTCATTACTCTTGAGATAAAAACAAGTTTTTAACAGCTGATGGAAGGTCTGTGTGGTCCTGCTTCTCAGACTCACACCTGCCTTCGCCCTGCCTCTGCCCGCAGCCCCTCTGAACTCTCATTGTGCTCTTTTGTTTTGCCCACATAGACTGCTGGCCCTGTGTTTTCACTACAAAGAAGATCCTTCCCGTCCTCTTTTGCCTGGTTAGTGTCACCTTCAGACCTCTGGTCAATTTGCACTTCCTCCAGGAAGTCTGTCTTGATCTCCTTGATGAGGTCCACTCTATCTATCTATAAATATTAAATACACTCGTAGGGCCACCACAGCCTCATCTATGACACTTGCCACAGGAGCAACTTCACACTTATTTCTGTAATTAATTATGCTCTGGTTCCCCCACTGGACTTTCCCTTCCAACAGGAAATCCCTCCCTCTTTTCCACCCATCAGTATATCTCCAGGACGAAGGCAACAATAGACACATAGGAAACATTCCCCAAATAATTGTCGAATTGGTGAATTCCATCCTGGGATCTCCCTGCTGTGACATTCTAGAATATGTAGGTTCACTTCTTTTTCACCTCCAACAAGAGAATCACGGTTCTCGTAGAAGTGAATTGTGAGTCAGTGCTGTAGGAGATAACTGGAAGGAAGAATTGGGAATTGGAAAAAGAAAGAGAGAAAAACTCAGCAGAACTGGAGTTGTGGCTTTCTGTAGTGAAGCTTGGGGGAGATGAAGGAAGTCATGGGAGAGTAAGTGGGCGTGTGGCAGGTGTTTGGGTTCTGAGGTTATCCAAGCAGAGCCGAGACCACCCACCCACCTCGGGGCTGTGAACGGAAGCTGCTCAGCTCTGCCAAGCAGGTTAGATAAAGATCAACAGAGGCCTTTTCCATTTTGAGGATGTACATTCTTCATGTTGCTGGGACTGTGGCGAGACCCAGGAGGCAGGAATAAACAATTCTGAGTCATAAAATCATTAAGGCATCGAACATTTGGGTAGAAGAACAGACACACAAGAAAGATGCTTCCTGTACACATGTTACTTGCAACAAAGCCCAATTCTTTTCGCAAGACTCTCACTGACCCTCTTGGGGACTGGGATTCTGAAATGGAAGGTAATTATGCAGTACTTATCTTTGTTAATTTAAGATGTGTAAAGGGTGGTTGATTCTTTGTTCCATGAGCCGCTTTAAGATTTAATTCTGGTGAAACAAAAATATTTTTGTAAAGGTTTTCATAGATTCACCTGCAACTTGAAAGTCTTCGGAGCTGCAGAGCTGTATTTCCAACACCCTGCCGCAGTGCCCCCCAGACCCCCAAACTCAGTTCATCCCCAGTCAACTGCTCCTCCGGCTGGGTCTCCATCTTAGTATCTAGCCATCTGATGCCAAGCTAGAAACCCAAACATCATCCTTCATGCTGTTTTATTCAAGCCCCCTGACACGCTCCAGCCCAGGACCTCCTTTCCCTCCCACTATATCCTCTCAGCTCAGCCCTGTCTCCTCTCCTGCCTGGTTGCCATCCTGGTCTCCCCAGCTCTGGTCTTGCCCCCGCCCCTCTGTCCCCCAACTGGGAGTAAGGGCAGAGGCTATGGGCAGAACTGCTGTGGGCAGGAGATCAGACCTAGGGAAAGTTGGTAAGCTCTGGGGCAGCTGGTGACCCCCAAGGTCAGGCTTGCTCAGAGTTGGCTTTCTCTTTCAGTCCATGCCTGGAATCAGCTCTGTTTCATGGTTTGGGAAAGTCAAAGTGTTTATTCATTCAACAAGCACTTGTTGAGCACTTGCTCTATGTTCCAGGCCTTATCCTGGGCTCTGGGGGCACAGCAACAAACCAGTCAGATGAGATTCTGCCATGTTTATCCTAGAGCCAGTGAGTAAATCTATTGTCCTTTTGGACATTGAAATGAAGAAAGCAAAGGAGGGTAAGGGGAGTGAGCAAGGAAGGATGTGGGGAATGGTTGTCTTAGATGCATAGCGAGGTGGGCCCTTTAGTTGAAAATGTGGAGGAGGGACTTCCCTGATGGTCCAGTGGGTAAGAATCAGCATTGCAATTCAGAGAACATAGATTCGATTCCTGGTCAGGGAACTAAGATTTCACATGACTCAGGGGGACTAAGCCTGTGTACCACAACTAGAGAGTCTATGTGCTGAATGAAACCCGCCCCCCCCCACATGATGCAGCAAAGATCCTGTGTGCCACAACTAAGACCCAATGCAGCCAAATAAATAAATATTACAAAAGAAAGAAAATATGGGGAAACAGGCTTCCAACAGAAGGGACAGCAAGTGCAAAGGCCCTGAGACAGGGACGGAGGGTGAGTGTGGCTGAAGCTGAGAGGAGGAGCAGATGAGGTCAGGGGGAAGCAGGGGCTAGGCAGCAATAGCCTGAAGGCCGCCTTGCAGAGGCAGTATTGCAGACACTGTGTGCCTTAACATAAATCCCCAAGTTTTTACAGAGATCCTCCTGTCGGGGGTGTCCATTGCAGTCCTGTTGGTGTCTACCTGGCGTCCGTGGCTGGGGGTGGACGGGCGGCCCCTGGTGATGCACATGGGGCTGGATATTCGTCTGTTGTTCTCGATCTTCTTCCTCTTCTGTGCAGCTAGGCTGGAAGCCTGTCACGTCCCAGGCTCCCTGGCCAGGCGGGTTCTGACAAGGAGGCCGTGGTCCCAGGTTAGAAGGTGGGTGTGTTAGTTAGCTGAGACTGTTGCAAGAGAGCACCACAGATGGGGTGGCTGATCCAACACTTACTGTCTCTCAGCTCTACAGGCCGGAAGTCCAGGGAGGGCTGGTACCTTCTGGATCAGGAGGGAGAATCTGCTCTGGGGCTCCCCCTGGCATCTGGAGGTTTGCTGGCTTCTTTGACTTGTAGAAGCATCCCCGGGATCTTGGCTTTCATCGTCACATGACGCTCGCACAGTGTGTATGTCTGTGTCTGATTTTCTCCTTTTTGTGAGGAACCTGGTCCTGTTGGAGTAGCATCCACCTGACTCCAATACGCCTTCAGCTTAACTAATCACATCTGTGATGACCCTGTCTCCAAATAGAGTCGCTTTCTCAGGGACTGAGGGCAGGATTTCAGCAGATTTCACAGAGACACGTGCAACAGTAACAGCAGGCAAAGATATGAGTCCATCTGCTCATGCTGGCGGCTCTGGGGCAGCAGTGGCCCGGGGCCAGCAACATTGGGGTGAGCTTGGACATGGCCCCAAACTGGCGCTGATGCTTCCTCATCTCTGCCTGGTGCCCACTCTGCACCTCCAGCCTGGAAGTGGTAGCAGCTCCCTGGTCCCTAGGTCACACCCCCTCCCCATCTCTCGGTTACCCCTTCTCACACCTTTGTCATGAGCTTCTTGAATTAAATTCCTCTTCTCTTGGAATACTTAGTGAGGTTTCTGTTTCCTGACGGGCCTCTGATTGATATGTACACCATACAGCAGTTGAGAGAAACACGAGTAGATCTAGAATGCAGAGCTCAAGAGCTTGTCTGCATGTGTGTGTATTGATTCTAAAATTTGCATGGATGCAATGGACCAAGAAAAACTAAATGATCTTAAAGAGCAATAACAAAACGGAGGATTTAGACTACCAGACTCCAAGATTTATTATGATGCTACAGCATTTAAGACAGTTCAGTAACTGCCAAGGATAGACACATAGATCAATGGGGCAGAACAGAGAATCCAGACACAGACTGGCACACACTGGGTCCACTTGATTTTTCACAAAGGTGAAAGTCTAACACAGTGAGGGCAAGGGGGATCTTCTCAGTAAAAGGTGTTGGGGATTATTAGGTACCCATTCAGAAAAAAAGTGAACNCTCCCCCCTCCCCCCTTCCCCACACCAACACCTGTGGACCCCCAACCAGCACAGCCAAGCTCTGCTCCCATCCTTCCTGCATAGCACTGTCTAGGCAGGGAGTCCCCAGGCCCTGGGTGTCTCAGGGTGGGTGGTCTGGAAGTGGATGGGGGCACTGAGTGGGCAGTCCCTTCAGCCCTGGCAGAGGTCAGAAGTGGGAGGGTCCCTGATGGTCAGGGTCCCGGGGCAGCAGTGAGGGACCCCAGGCTAGTGACTGGCCTGAAGGCAGTGCAAGATGCTCAGTCCTTTTTCTTAGAAGGTGGGCCCCCCAAAGGAGGGATAGAAGAGGGAGCAGCACCTCCCTTGAGGTTCTGGCTACGAGTGTGGCGCCGTCGGGAGGGGCTGTGCCTCTAAATGCAGTGTGCTGGCTGGGCTGCCCTGGCTTCTCCCACCTTGGCCAGGGGAACACCTTTGGCTACTGTGGCGGAAGGTGGTGTCCGAGTCCAGGGCAGGCCTCGAAAGGAGTCTCCACGGCTCTCTGCCTCTCGCCAGGCCAAAAGGCTTGAGCTTCAAGTTCTTAGCACCCAACACAGAAACCTCTTCGACTTTGCTTGTGTGTGGGGGCCAACCCAGAGTCCCCAGGGCAGGGTTGGTTCCTGTGTGGCCTCTTCACTGCAGGCCCAGGAAGACAAAGTTCCTCTTGGCTGGAAGATGCTCTTCCCAACTGAGCCCCAAGCGGGAGGAGAGCCCTTGCTATGTGGGAACAGGCCAGGGCCCTTTCNGGGTATTCTATCCCTTCTCCAGTGGAAATGATGTGAACTAATTAGAACACTTACATTGCTGGCGGGTGTTTTCTGGCACCATAAATCAAGCTGGTATAAATACCCACCTTTGAAAAAGCAAGAAGACTCTTGGTTACACCTTTGATACAGCAAGAAGACTCTTGGTTACACATTCAACAACTGTGCATACCCAAATTCACCAAAACATGTGTGCAAGGGTGCTCACAGCAGCAATATTCACACTAGCGCAGGACTGGAAGTGATCCAATGTTCACCAACAGAACAGGTAAGTTGCGGAGCATTTCTATGACGGAATACTCCACAGAATGAGAACCAGTGAACTGCATTCATGTGCAGCAGTGTGGATGATTGCATTCAAGTGCAAAAACGGGCAATGCTGATCTGTCATCTTAGCACCCAAGATAGCATTTACTCTTGGAAAGGGGCACCAAGGCAGTTCTGAGGGTTCTGGCAAGGTTTTATTTCTTGATCTGGTGAATGGTTCTAAAGTCTGCTCACTTTATGAAGATTCACTGAGCTGAACTAAATTTCATACTTTTTCAGACAAGATTACATGTGCAGTTTATGCTCTGTCAAACTTTTAAATTTTATACATAAGCTAAAACTCCAAGTGGTCACGTGAATGACGGAATTGAAGTGACTCGAATTCTATGTCTCACTTTCGAAAATCACCCGGGTCCACCCCACACCAGGAGCCCTCCTGCCCCCCTCCCCCCTCCCCCCTTCCCCACACCAACACCTGTGGACCCCCAACCAGCACAGCCAAGCTCTGCTCCCATCCTTCCTGCATAGCACTGTCTAGGCAGGGAGTCCCCAGGCCCTGGGTGTCTCAGGGTGGGTGGTCTGGAAGTGGATGGGGGCACTGAGTGGGCAGTCCCTTCAGCCCTGGCAGAGGTCAGAAGTGGGAGGGTCCCTATTGGTCAGGGTCCCGGGGCAGCAGTGAGGGACCCCAGGCTAGTGACTGGCCTGAAGGCAGTGCAAGGTGCTCAGTCCTTTTTCTCAGAAGGTGGGCCCCCCGAAGGAGGGATAGAAGAGGGAGCAGCACCTCCCTTGAGGTTCTGGCTACGAGTGTGGCGCCGTCGGGAGGGGCTGTGCCTCTAAATGCAGTGTGCTGGCTGGGCTGCCCTGGCTTCTCCCACCTTGGCCAGGGGAACACCTTTGGCTACTGTGGCGGAAGGTGGTGTCCGAGTCCAGGGCAGGCCTCGAAAGGAGTCTCCACGGCTCTCTGCCTCTCGCCAGGCCAAAAGGCTTGAGCTTCAAGTTCTTAGCACCCAACACAGAAACCTCTTCGACTTTGCTCGTGTGTGGGGGCCAACCCAGAGTCCCCAGGGCAGGGTTGGTTCCTGTGTGGCCTCTTCACTGCAGGCCCAGGAAGACAAAGTTCCTCTTGGCTGGAAGATGCTCTTCCCAACTGAGCCCCAAGCGGGAGGAGAGCCCTTGCTATGTGGGAACAGGCCAGGGCCCTTTCGATGCACCGGAATAATGACCCTGCCACCCAGAGATGCCACAAGGCCGGAGACGAGGGACCACATGAGGAAAGGAGGAGACCAGAGGACAGAGGCCCACAGACTGGCCGACGGGACATTTCCACTCAGTTCTCTGAGCCAGCAAGCCGTTTGCACTGGATGATAAATGTCGCAGTACTTCTGCAGTACGGAGGTGCAGTTGAATTTTTCTGAGCAACCTGAGATAACATCTTCTTTTCTTTGGGCTTTGGTTTCCTCATCTGTCAGAGGAAGGTTGTAAGACCTTGATGCCTCCCTCCAGTGTTACTGGGAAACACTGCTTCTCTGGGGAAAAAATAAACAGCCAATGAAAGACATAAATTTTCTTATCCATATATGAGCACTTCCAAATGTGTCCTGTGACATATGGGTGTCTCAATGTATTTGCTGTTGTTCTTCAGTCACTCAGTCATGTCCAACTCTGCGACCCCGTGGACTGTAGCCCACCAGGCACCTCTATCCGTGGAATTTTCCAGACAACAATACTAGAGTGGGTTGCCATTTCCTCATCCGGGGGATCTTCCTGACCTAGGGATCGAACCTGCATCTCTTGTGTCCCCTGCACTGACAGGCAAGTTCTTTACCACTAGCACCACCAGGAAAAAAAAATATATATATCCATATATATACACACACACACACACACACACTTGTAAAAATATTTTGAAGGTATTGAAGGTATTTGAATGTATTTCTCTGTGTTATATAGTAGGACCTTGTTGATTATCCATTCTATATACAAAAAACTTATATCTGCTAACCCCAATGTTCCACTCTATCCTTCTCCCAAACCCCTCCCCTTTGGCAACCACCAGCATATTCGCTATGTCTGGGATTCTGCTTCTGTTTAAGAGAGAGTTTCATTTTTCATTTGTGTCATGTTTTAGATTCCACGTTTAAGTGGTATCGTATGGTATTTTTCTCTTTCTGACCTAACTTCACTTAGTACTATGATCATCTCTAGCTATGTCCATGGTGCTGGTCTTTTTCATGGCTGAGTAGTATTCAATTGGATATAGGTACCACATCGTCTTTATCTACTCATCCATCAATGGTCTTGGTTATTGTAAAACATTCCAGCTCTTAACTCTTTATTTCATGGAGAAACAGCAGTTCTCCTAACATGTGTTTCCATCACGGGAGAATTCCTAGGTGCATACCTGTCTACTGCCCCAGGTGACACCAGAGCAGATGGGGCTGGTCATCCTGTCTGGCCACAGGGGATATTTGCGTTTCCATTCAGAGTATGTGGAGGTGATGCCCTGTTCTTTCTCAGCACCGCTCCGCCTGCTTCTTCGTCTGAAGGAGTGAAGCCTTTCATCTAATTTTGTCACCAATACTAAATGGCCTTTCTATATTTTGACGCACTGAATCACCACGTCCGAATGTCTTCCATTATTCATGGCGGCTCGTGTTCAGGCGTGGTGAATCACGGCCGCGTTCTGAGGCTCTGTCTCCTGGAGAGAGCTCCCTTTCTTCTCCCTTTCACCCTTCTTTGAAGCTGGACCCTTGGGCGTGGGGTTGCGCTGTGGGTGGGTGGGGGCATGGCGGCACTGCCTGCTGGGAACCCTGCAAGGGGTGGAAATGCAGATGAAAGGGAAGTCCTGGAATCCCCCAGGCCCGTGAGCCCCCACATCCCTACACAGCAGACAAACGAATGGCAACAAGATTCTGCAGGAGAGAAGAGCATCCCTCTGCTCGCGTCTCCATGGCAGCTGGGACCAAGAGCACATAAGCGTGCTCTGCTCTGAGCCCCGAGATCTGAGAAACAGTCCAGCTGCAGCCACTCATCTGACCTGTGACTGCCCAGTTACACCCCGGGGCCCAGGGTCTCGAGGCGACTCTCTGGGGAGGTTTGACCTTCACACCACTCGATGCTGGTCCCCTCAACTTCCAGCCCCACTGCACTGGGATGGCCTCCCCTGGGATCCTAGGACCCTTACACACCCACAGCCTCCACCTGGAGACCAGGGCAATCCGGGAGCCAGGGCAAGGGCTCAGCAGTCTCTGAGCCCCTCTGGGCCTTGGCTGGACACTGAGCGGGTTTGAGGAAAGCTCATAAAATGCCTGACCAGCCTGTGAAATGCCTTCACCCTCCAGCACCTCTTTTACTTTGCTTCTGCCTCCATGTCCTCTTCGAGGAAGCTCCTTGGGGCTCTAGACTGGGGCCGGGCCTCTCTGTCCCCTCTGTTCCTGCTCCCCTGTCACTGTAAGCCTGTCCGTCTCACCTGTTAGACTGGGAGCTTGCACATAAGGGCCGTATCTTACATTCACATGCCCTGTGCCTCAGGGCCTAAAAAGTCAGCCTGGGTCCCCCGGGTCATAAGCTGGTCACTCAGGTCAGCCTGGTTCTTCTAGAGCAGGCTTCCCACCCTGGAGTGCCTGGCCCGCAAGGCTCTGGCTGAGCTGCCTGTCACCCCTAGCCAGGGCACAGGGACAGGACCCAACAAGGCAGGAGAAGGCCATCCTGATGGGAAGGGGGGCTCTGGCCGTGTGGCCTATGCCTGCCATGCTAGTCCCTCCTTGCAAGACCCTAGCCCCTCCTGCCTGCCCCGGGCAGCTTCTCCTTCAGCTGTGCTTCTCCGAGGACCTGGGCCTCAGAGTGCATGGCAGGACTGTCAACGCTGAGGAGCCCTGGCACTGGGCAGGGCCTTGGACATCCGCCTGATGTCACCCGGGNAGCAAGGCAGGAGAAGGCCGTCCTGATGGGAAGGAGGGCTCTGGCCGTGTGGCCTGTGCCTGCCATGCTAGTCCCTCCTTGCAAGACCCCAGCCCCTCCTGCCCGCCCCAGGCAGCTTCTCCTTCAGCTGTACTTCTCCGAGGACCTGGGCCTCAAGAGTGCATGGCAGGACTGTCAACGCTGAGGAGCCCTGGCACTGGGCAGGGCCTTGGACATCCGCCTGATGTCACCCGGGTGCACCTGCTTAGAGGTGAGCGTTGCTGAGTGCCGACCCCTCCTCCGAAAGTGTGTTGGGGGCTGAGGCATCTCCCAGGACCACCCGTGGACCCCTCAGGAGGGCTCCACGGCCACCATGCTTGGCCTCCATACACATCATCTCCTGTTACATGTGCCAAAGTGCAGTGAAATGGGCATTGTGTTCCTGTTTCCAGAGGAGGAAAGCAAGGCCCAGAGAGGTTAGGACCCAGCATCCCAAGGGAAGAGGGAGGCAGAGCTGGGGTTCAAGCCCATCTCCCTCTGTCTCTGGAGTGAGGCTCACGTCAGCTTCCACAGAAGCTTTTTGTGGATGGTCTTCCAGGTGGCTCAGATGGTAAAGAATCTGCCTGCAAGGCAGGAGACGTGGGTCTGATCCCTGGGTTGGGAAGATCCCCTGGAGGAGGGCATGGCAATCTACTCCAGTATTCTTGGGCTTCCCTGGTGGCTCAGGTGCTAAGGAATCTGCCTGTGATGCAGGAGATATGGGTTCGATCCATGGGTAGAAAGGATCCCCTGGAGAGGGGCATGAGCTGGAGAATCCCCATGGACAAAGGAGCCTGGAAGCTACAGTACACGGGGTTGCAAAGAGTCGGACACAACTGGTCTCTGCTGAGACATCACAAAGCCCTAGGAGCACGCTGCTCTTACTGTTTCTGTGTCACAGGTGAGGAAGCTGGAGCTCTGAGAGGCTAAGTGACTCGTTCAAGGTCACACAGCTGGACAGTGGTGGGCATGGGCCCCGTCCACGTCCAGCTGGCTGGGACTCTGGCTATGCCCTTTGTTGCCTCCTGCCAATCAAGCACTTATAGGCCTGCCCTCAGGCCACCAGCCTCAGGAGGGCCTCCCTCCAGTCCTTAGATGGACTTGGCAGCCTCGCTGGAAGGAGTCAAGTCCTCCCCGATGAATCTTGAGTGCGGCCTTCCCTGCTGCCCGTGGCAGGACTGAGGTCAGGCTGTGTCAGGCGTGGGCTTCAGTGGAGGAGAGAGGCTGGGCCTTTGAGCAGTTTCTGCGGGTTTTCCTATTGAGCCACTGTTCACATCAGGGTGAGGCGGCCGGGCTTGGGATAATTACCGGTTTTGCAGATCAGCTGAGTGAGAAGAAGTCTCCTGTTAGTAAACAGTTTGGCGATTTGAAAAGCAAATTGTGGCTTGTGTGAGCCGGGAGGATGCCAGGCCGCTCCTCTGGACGCGCTGGGCAAGGAAGCCAGCGTCTGGAGTGGGAGGGGGGCTGGCAAGGAGGGGGTGATGGAGACGGTGGAGTTGGACTCAACGCTGGGTGGCAGTCTATGGCGGTGACCCCAAAGCTGGCACCCTGCTGGTTTTGCAGGGGTCTTGCCCCCGGGCTTGTGGTCCAACAGGAGAAAGGCATGTTGGCAGGTCTTAAAAGAGTAAAACGCCACCTCGTACCCTCTAGGGTAGCTTTCGTTGAAAAAGGGAGCTCGAGTGTTAGCCAGGATGTGGAGAAACTGGAAGCCTTGTGCTGATGGGAGCATGGTCTCATGCAGCTGCTGTGGAAAATGGTATGGTGGGTTCTCAAAACATTCAGTATAGACTGAGCAAAGGCTCCAGCAATTCCACTTCTGAATGATACCACAGAGAATGGAAAGCTGGGACTCAGAGGGTTAGTGGTACACCCATGTCTGTAGCAGCATCATTCACGATAGTCAAAAGGCAGAAGTGTCACGTTGATAAATGGCAGAAACCAACACCATAATGTAAAGCGACCATCCTCCAATTAAAAACAAATAAATTTTAAAAAAGGTCCATCCGTGGATAAAGGGATAAACAATATGTGGCATACACGTGGAATATTATTCAGCCAGGAAAAGGAAGAAGATCCTGATGTCTGCTACAACTTGAATAAACCTTCCTCAAGGTTTATGCTAAGTGAAATAAGCCAGTTACAAGAACATAAGTACTATATGATTCTACTTCTAGGGGCTCCTTTTGATTCTTTGGTGGCTCAGCTGCCTGCCAGTGAGGGAGAACCANGAAAATCCTGATGTCTGCTACAACTTGAATAAACCTTCCTCAAGGTTTATGCTAAGTGAAATAAGCCAGTTACAAGAACATAAGTACTATATGATTCTACTTCTAGGGGCTCCTTTTGATTCTTTGGTGGCTCAGCTGCCTGCCAGTGAGGGAGAACCAGGTTCAATCTCTGGGTCGGGAAGATCCCCTGGAGAAGGGAATGGCTTTCCCACTCCAGTATTCTTGCCTGGAGAATTCCGTGGACAGAGGAGCCTGGTGGGCTACAGTCTATGGGGTCGCAAAGAGTCAGACACAGCTGAGGGACTAACACTTTCAGAGGAGTCACCTTCATGGAGACAGGAAGTAGAAGGGTGTTTTCCCAGGGCTGGAGTGAAGGGTCGATGGGGAACCGTTGTTTATTGCACAGACTTCCATTTGGGAAGATAAAGCTCTGGAAATAGATGGTGGTGATCACACAGCAATGTGAATGCACTTAATGCCACTGAAATCTGCACTTAAAAATGATTAAAATGGGCAGCTTCACGTTAGATATATCTTACCACAGTAAAAACAAAGCGCCACAGTACTCGGATGGGGGTCTGGGAACACAAGCCTGCTATGGAAACACAGCAACCAGGCCATAACCCATTCCCCCTCCCCGAAAGGCACATGGAGGGTGGGGGTGGGGAGATAGGTCCCAGTAACAGATATCAGTAGTGAGGATGGATCAGTTCATTAATAATCCCAGCAAGCCTTGACGGCAGCTTATCATACATTTGCTGCCTCTGAGACCCGGGTCTTGGCCCACTTTAAGCACCCCCCAACCCCAGCAGACAGTGCAGGTAAGGATGTATCAGGCAGGGTAGTCAGTGGGCCCTGCCTGCTCTGGGGACATGGCAGGCTCCCTGCAGGGGATTTTTGCCTTTCCCATTAGGCCTCCATCAATAGCGCAAGTAATTTCGGGTTTGGCTGAGAAAAATTCACTCAATCAGCCGGCGTCTGTCATTTCCAGTAATGACTGTGTTCTGCTCTCGCTGCGAGGTGCCCTGAAGCACTTATTTTCTTGAACTCGAGAACAGCTGTGGGCTGGCTTGTGTGGGTCCCATTCCAGGGGTCACCGCTCCGGCCTCTCTCTCCTGCAGGAATTGAGCCATCAGCACCGGGTGAACTGGGGCTCGTCCTGGCGTCTGTCTCCCAAGACACCTGCTCGGCTGGTAGGTTGGAAGCTGGCTGTCACCTGTGGCCTCCCTCTGAGGAGGGGCTTCAACAGGGTGATGATGGTGAGCATGGCAATGACCTTTCAGGGGCACAGTCCTTTACAGTTTATGCTGCACGTTCCCAGTTGATAACCGAGTTTCATCTTCACAGCCACATGGGGGATCAAGGACTGCCCTGGTTTTCCAAGTGAGGTTCAGAGAGAGTCAAGAAATGTGTCACCCAGTAGGTCACCAGTACAAGCCATGATACATGGAGTCTTCCCAGGTGGCTCAGTGGTAAAGAAACCGATTCTAAAGCAGGAGACACAGGTTCAGTCCCTGGGTTGGGAAGATCCCCTGGAGAAGGAAATGGCTACCCACTCCAGTATTCTTGCTGATAAAATTCCATGGACAGAGGAGCCAGGAGGGCTGAAGTCCCTGGGTTTGCAAAGAGCTGGAGATGACTTATCGACTAAACCACTGCTATATGACTGACGCCAGGACAGAGCTCGCTTCATCCGCTGCAATGAGGTTTAGCGGCTTGGTCCTTCTGTTCACAAAATGGTGTGACCCAGGCGTGATGAGAGGATTAGAGGTGCGGTGGACAGGATAGGATGGAGGCACAAACTGAAGGGCCCTGAGTGTGGAAGGAAGGTTGGGTTGGATGGGTGACTCCTGCCACGCTGTCGCAGGACAGATCCCGGGGCTATAAGTCATCTTGCTCAGGACAAGGGGCTCAGAGCCAAGGATTACAACAGTGGTGGATCAATTTGCGTTGGCTCCAACAGGATGAAAACGAGTGACTCCTGAGACACAATCAAGTGAGTTTCTGATAGAAGCTGATGTCGCAGGGGCGGGCATCGAAGCCAGTGCTGGAGCGCTGACTGGGGCTCTTGGGGAGGATGCTAGATGGAGCGTGTTGACAAGCTTACCCTCGTCAAGGGCAGCCAGCAGCCGGTCCTGCACCATCCTCGAGGGCTGGTGCACAGACCAGGGTGAGCTAGAAGGGTTTCACAAGTTCCCTCGACTTCCAGGACCTGGATTGAGGATGACTAAGCTGTTGTGTTGACTCATGCCTGACACTGATCCAGGGTTGGGATGGGGAGGGGGAAGAGTTGCTAAAAGCCTCCTGCTTGACAGTACTGAAACCCCCTGTCTTTTGGGGACCTGTCCCTGTCCCACTCACAGTTCTTCTATTCTGTTTGGAATGGACCCACGCTCCTGGCCCCGAGGTGCTCCAGAGGTGGGCATGGAACTGGGTCTGGCCAACTACAGCCTCTACTTCCTGGGTCAGGGTGGCAGGGACCCAAGGTGGGACTGGTGGGGCCAAGGCCTGTCCCTCCCCTGGGGTCACTGAGGGGGTTAATAAAGGGATGGTGATGCCAGCAGTCACCTTTGCCATCACAGAGAATGAAAGCAACTGTCAAGGGGGGGAGCTGACAAATACAGATACCCTTCTCTTAAGACCCCCGATCCAGCCAAGGTCTGAATCCAAGGCCCCTCCTGCCCCCTGCACTTCCAGAGCCAGTAAATTCCCTCTTCTGCTTTAACTAGATGGAGCTGGTTCCTGTCGCTAGCAACCAAAAGTGCTTCAACTAAAAATACACTAGGTATTTTAACTTCTTTAAACCTTGCTCTAAATTATGTATTGCTCTTTTTAAATATAATCATTAGTGGTTGGTAATAATTTATCTTCAGGTCTTTTAATAAAATGTTCTGCTTCATAGAAAACCCTAATTGAGTGGAGAAGCATTTAATAAAGGTGGCCTTGCTCTGACATGCCCTGGGGAGGACTTGCCTATGGTAGAGAAGGCTTTGCCAGCCCTTCTTGTAGCCATCGCAAGTGCCTGCAGGGAAATAAAAGGCCCTTGAAGGCTGACCTCACAGGCTGGTTATTGCAGATGATGTACCAAGGAGGCTAGAAGCCCCCTCAGGGGGGCTGTGGGATAGGTGAACTTGGCCCAGCAGGAGGGAAGGAATGGGTTCAGCTCTGTGTTTTGAACATTCCGCTGTGTCAGGTACCACTCTGAGCCCCTTAGATTCATCAGATATGTTCATGCTCAACATCTAGGCTGCAGGTGCTTGTCATTGTCCTCATCTTGCTGCTGAAAACCAGAGGCTGGGACCCCACTGAGAACCCCACTTCTCAGGAAGTCAGCAGCCATTTAACTTTTGCTATGTATCACTGGGAGGTGTCTGAAGCAGGAGAGTTTTGGATCCATCTTGCTGGAACCAAACTTTAATCTTTAGAACCAAACTATGGTTTTCTAGCAGTCATGTATGGATGTGAGAGCTGGACCATAAAGAAGGCTGAGCGCCAAAGAATTGATGCTTTTGAACTGTGTGTTGGGGGAAATCTTGAGAGTCCCTTGGACAGCAAGGAGGTCAAACCAGTCCTTCCTAAAGGAAGTCAGTCCTGAATATCCACTGGAAGGACTGCTGCTGAAGCTGAAGCTCCAATACTTTGGCCACCTGATGTGAAGCACTGACTCACTGGAAAAGAACCTGATGCTGGGAAAGACTGCAGGCAGGAGGAGAAGAGGACAACAGAGGATGAGATGGCACTGAGTCAATGGACATGAGTTTTTGAGCAAACTCTGGGAGATGGTGAAGGACAGGGAAGCCTGGCGTACTGCAGTCCATGGGGTTGCAAAGAGGCTGACACAACTGAATGATTGAGCAACAACCACCACCACTGGTTAGGATCTCATGTGCTGCGTGGTATGGCCAAGAAAACAAAACCTGGGACCATGCACAGCCTCTCAGGGCTTTGGACACCAGCTAACAGCATCCTGGTGGCAGTGGGGGCTGGAGGGAGGGAAGGCTGAGGGGTTGTCACTGGAAGCCCCCAGGGAAACAAAGAAGCCACGATGGAGGCCCCCTCCACTCCATCCTTCCTCCTTCCTTTCCTTCCCCTCTGTCCTTCTTTCTGTGAACACTTCTCTGCATTCCCCATGCCCAGCTCTGTGCCCACATCTGCCCTCAGGTCTCTCCAGATGCAATCTGGGAGACAGACGGTGCATCACCGTCATCACCATCGCAGGCTGGGGGAGAGATCACTGGTCCTGGTCCAGGTGAGCTCTGACCTCAGGCCAGGTGAGGAGGGGATCAGGGCATATGACTCACATGCTAAGACGGGCCTTGGCTCTGTCTGACTCAGAAAAGAGGGAGGAACACAGATGATGACGACCACACACTGTGTCTGAAATCCAGATTATGGTCTGAATTAAGAGGTAATTTCCCTTAGCTTTGAATTTCCCAAGTGGATGCCCACTGAGCTATGAGTCCTTCCCCATGCCAGGGGCTGGGGCTGCCGCCCACCCAATCAGGGCCATTTGGTTCCCACAATTCTTAGGGGGGAGAGGTTTACCACCCCTTACCCTACCCTACTTCCATCCCTCACCCTCAACAATTAACAGATGAGAAAACAGGACCCAGAGAGTAACTCCGGCAAGCTTAACAGCATTAAAAGACAAGGGAGTCCAGATTCGTGCTCAGGCCTGCCTGACCCCAAAGCTTGCCGCCTCCATCCCTACCGCTGCCCTCCGGTGGTGTCAGGGCCTGCAGTGAGTGGAGAGTGAAGCAGGACACCGGGAATCTGCACGGCTTCTTCTGCGATGCCCTGGGGGCCTGTCCAACTTCATTGCATAGAGTCCTATTCTCCTCCTCTCTTTCTGTGCTACATTAAGAGGTTTTTTTTTTTTTTTNTCAAGAAATGTGTCACCCAGTAGGTCACCAGTACAAGCCATGATACATGGAGTCTTCCCAGGTGGCTCAGTGGTAAAGAAACCGATTCTAAAGCAGGAGACACAGGTTCAGTCCCTGGGTTGGGAAGATCCCCTGGAGAAGGAAATGGCTACCCACTCCAGTATTCTTGCTGATAAAATTCCATGGACAGAGGAGCCAGGAGGGCTGAAGTCCCCGGGTTTGCAAAGAGCTGGAGATGACTTATCGACTAAACCACTGCTATATGACTGACGCCAGGACAGAGCTCGCTTCATCCGCTGCAATGAGGTTTAGCGGCTTGGTCCTTCTGTTCACAAAATGGTGTGACCCAGGCGTGATGAGAGGATTAGAGGTGCGGTGGACAGGATAGGATGGAGGCACAAACTGAAGGGCCCTGAGTGTGGAAGGAAGGTTGGGTTGGATGGGTGACTCCTGCCACGCTGTCGCAGGACAGATCCCGGGGCTATAAGTCATCTTGCTCAGGACAAGGGGCTCAGAGCCAAGGATTACAACAGTGGTGGATCAATTTGCGTTGGCTCCAACAGGATGAAAACGAGTGACTCCTGAGACACAATCAAGTGAGTTTCTGATAGAAGCTGATGTCGCAGGGGCGGGCATCGAAGCCAGTGCTGGAGCGCTGACTGGGGCTCTTGGGGAGGATGCTAGATGGAGCGTGTTGACAAGCTTACCCTCGTCAAGGGCAGCCAGCAGCCGGTCCTGCACCATCCTCGAGGGCTGGTGCACAGACCAGGGTGAGCTAGAAGGGTTTCACAAGTTCCCTCGACTTCCAGGACCTGGATTGAGGATGACTAAGCTGTTGTGTTGACTCATGCCTGACACTGATCCAGGGTTGGGATGGGGAGGGGGAAGAGTTGCTAAAAGCCTCCTGCTTGACAGTACTGAAACCCCCTGTCTTTTGGGGACCTGTCCCTGTCCCACTCACAGTTCTATTCTGTTTGGAATGGACCCATGCTCCTGGCCCCGAGGTGCTCCAGAGGTGGGCATGGAACTGGGTCTGGCCAACTACAGCCTCTACTTCCTGGGTCAGGGTGGCAGGGACCCAAGGTGGGACTGGTGGGGCCAAGGCCTGTCCCTCCCCTGGGGTCACTGAGGGGGTTAATAAAGGGATGGTGATGCCAGCAGTCACCTTTGCCATCACAGAGAATGAAAGCAACTGTCAAGGGGGGGAGCTGACAAATACAGATGCCCTTCTCTTAAGACCCCCGATCCAGCCAAGGTCTGAATCCAAGGCCCCTCCTGCCCCCTGCACTTCCAGAGCCAGTAAATTCCCTCTTCTGCTTTAACTAGATGGAGCTGGTTCCTGTCGCTAGCAACCAAAAGTGCTTCAACTAAAAATACACTAGGTATTTTAACTTCTTTAAACCTTGCTCTAAATTATGTATTGCTCTTTTTAAATATAATCATTAGTGGTTGGTAATAATTTATCTTCAGGTCTTTTAATAAAATGTTCTGCTTCATAGAAAACCCTAATTGAGTGGAGAAGCATTTAATAAAGGTGGCCTTGCTCTGACATGCCCTGGGGAGGACTTGCCTACGGTAGAGAAGGCTTTGCCAGCCCTTCTTGTAGCCATCGCAAGTGCCTGCAGGGAAATAAAAGGCCCTTGAAGGCTGACCTCACAGGCTGGTTATTGCAGATGATGTACCAAGGAGGCTGGAAGCCCCCTCAGGGGGGCTGTGGGATAGGTGAGCTTGGCCCAGCAGGAGGGAAGGAATGGGTTCAGCTCTGTGTCTTGAACATTCCGCTGTGTCAGGTACCACTCTGAGCCCCTTAGATTCATCAGGTATGTTCATGCTCAACATCTAGGCTGCAGGTGCTTGTCATTGTCCTCATCTTGCTGCTGAAAACCAGAGGCTGGGACCCCACTGAGAACCCCACTTCTCAGGAAGTCAGCAGCCATTTAACTTTTGCTATGTATCACTGGGAGGTGTCTGAAGCAGGAGAGTTTTGGATCCATCTTGCTGGAACCAAACTTTAATCTTTAGAACCAAACTATGGTTTTCTAGCAGTCATGTATGGATGTGAGAGCTGGACCATAAAGAAGGCTGAGCGCCAAAGAATTGATGCTTTTGAACTGTGTGTTGGGGGAAATCTTGAGAGTCCCTTGGACAGCAAGGAGGTCAAACCAGTCCTTCCTAAAGGAAGTCAGTCCTGAATATCCACTGGAAGGACTGCTGCTGAAGCTGAAGCTCCAATACTTTGGCCACCTGATGTGAAGCACTGACTCACTGGAAAAGAACCTGATGCTGGGAAAGATTGCAGGCAGGAGGAGAAGAGGACAACAGAGGATGAGATGGCACTGAGTCAATGGACATGAGTTTTTGAGCAAACTCTGGGAGATGGTGAAGGACAGGGAAGCCTGGCGTACTGCAGTCCATGGGGTTGCAAAGAGGCTGACACAACTGAATGATTGAGCAACAACCACCACCACTGGTTAGGATCTCATGTGCTGCGTGGTATGGCCAAGAAAACAAAACCTGGGACCATGCACAGCCTCTCAGGGCTTTGGACACCAGCTAACAGCATCCTGGTGGCAGTGGGGGCTGGAGGGAGGGAAGGCTGAGGGGTTGTCACTGGAAGCCCCCAGGGAAACAAAGAAGCCACGATGGAGGCCCCCTCCACTCCATCCTTCCTCCTTCCTTTCCTTCCCCTCTGTCCTTCTTTCTGTGAACACTTCTCTGCATTCCCCGTGCCCAGCTCTGTGCCCACATCTGCCCTCAGGTCTCTCCAGATGCAATCTGGGAGACAGACGGTGCATCACCGTCATCACCATCGCAGGCTGGGGGAGAGATCACTGGTCCTGGTCCAGGTGAGCTCTGACCTCAGGCCAGGTGAGGAGGGGATCAGGGCATATGACTCACATGCTAAGACGGGCCTTGGCTCTGTCTGACTCAGAAAAGAGGGAGGAACACAGATGATGACGACCACACACTGTGTCTGAAATCCAGATTATGGTCTGAATTAAGAGGTAATTTCCCTTAGCTTTGAATTTCCCAAGTGGATGCCCACTGAGCTATGAGTCCTTCCCCATGCCAGGGGCTGGGGCTGCCGCCCACCCAATCAGGGCCATTTGGTTCCCACAATTCTTAGGGGGGAGAGGTTTACCACCCCTTACCCTACCCTACTTCCATCCCCCACCCTCAACAATTAACAGATGAGAAAACAGGACCCAGAGAGTAACTCCGGCAAGCTTAACAGCATTAAAAGACAAGGGAGTCCAGATTCGTGCTCAGGCCTGCCTGACCCCAAAGCTTGGCGCCTCCATCCCTACCGCTGCCCTCCGGTGGTGTCAGGGCCTGCAGTGAGTGGAGAGTGAAGCAGGACACCGGGAATCTGCACGGCTTCTTCTGCGATGCCCTGGGGGCCTGTCCAACTTCATTGCATAGAGTCCTATTCTCCTCCTCTCTTTCTGTGCTACATTAAGAGGTTTTTTTTTTTTTTTTTTTTTTAAAGTCAATTTTGTTGGTTCTGAAGCACGCGTGTTTGAACAGGCATAATGTGAGAGGCCTGGCCCCCAGGAGCTGGATCCACCTCTCTTGCTCCCCTCACCTCCCCCTGCGGTTGCTAGATGCTGTTTTGTCCCAAGACCAAACCCCTTGTCCCAGGCCCAGCTCCTGCTGCCTTGTGGGGAGGTCCTGGGCTAAGACCACCATCCCCGACTCCCATCGCTCCTGCTGACCCAGGTCCTGCTTCTTTGCTCCACTGGGAATCTCTCCTGAGCCTCTGCTCTGACCCAGGTGAGGATGGCCAGGACCAGCTGGGTTTGCTGGACCTTGTGTCAACTCCTAGGCATCTCACCCATGAAGGTCAGGGGGCAGCTCTGGAGTCCGACCCCAGGGTGTCTTCTGTGCCTCTGCAATGTACAGCTGGATGATGTTTGGTATGGCCCTGGACTTTGCAGACCTCTGGAACACCATGTCGTCTGTGACCCAGAAGCTGCTGAAATATTAAAACCCCATCAGCTCCTGAGCTTCTCTGGGGCTGTAAAGTCCACTGACTATCTCTGGCTTCATGAATCCACTTTGGGTGGTGGCCATTATCTCCCTCTACAGTGAGACGGGACTGTGAGTGGTACCTTCCTGCTTTCCTTCATCTGCCCTCAGCCCTTGGCTACCGTCCTTACAGCCCAGTGAGGACTTGCCCGGCCCAAACTTGAGCCACGCTACTGCCCACCTGGCCACGGAGCCTGGCAGGCAGTTCCGGAGCATCAGTGACCCCCGCAGTGGCACAGCTCTGACCCCTGACCTTCATCTTTGGGATCTGGCCCCTGTAGGGCTTGCACCCTAGCATTCTCTTTTGCCCAAAGCCTCCTGACTTTGGGTTTCTGCCAGCATTCCACAAGTCTCTCAGACAAGGTATTCCAGTTATATATTGCTCTGTAAGAAATCACCCAAAATATAGTGGTCTAAAACACCATGAATCATTTTATGAGCTCTCAGGGTTTCTGTGGTTTAGGAATTTGAAAAGAGTCCAGCTAAAATGTTACATGTAACTCATGTGGCTGCAGTCAGACATGTGTAGGGGCTGAAGGCCTTTGGGGCAGACCAGGCATCTCTCTCTTTCCCAGGTGCTGTGCTGTGCTTAGTCACTCAGTCATGTCCGACTCTCTGCAACCTCATGGACTGTAGCCCGCCAGGCTCCTCTGTCCATGGGATTCTCAGGCCCCTCCTCATAGTCCCCCCACAGGTGAGTCTGGGTTTTCTCTCAACATGGCAACCTCATGGTAGTTCAGCAACTTATGGTGTCTGAGGGCCTCAGGAACACGTATACCAAGGAGCAAAGTGGAAACTGGTGAGAGATGACTGGAGGAGTTTGGGCCAAGATAGGCATACTCTGTGGAAGGTGAGCTCGCGCACAGGGTGACTCTCCAGGGGAGCCTCCGAGCTCTCAACCATCTCCCGTGACTGCCATCGTCGGCGCCTCTGCTGGGGCAATAGTGGTGTGTGTCTTGACCTTCCCTATGAAAGTGAAAGTCGCTCGTGTCCGACTTTCACTTTCCGCTCGTGAAAGTCGTGTCCGACTCTTTGAGACCCCATGGACTGCAGAGTCCATGGAGCTCTCCAGGCCAGAATACAGGAGTGGGTAGCCTTTCCCTTCTCCAGGGGATCTTCCCAACTCAGGGACTGAACCCAGGTCTTCTACATTGCAGGCGGATTCCTTACCAACTGAGCTATCAGGGAAGCCCCTGGCCCTATGTCTCTCTCTTTTCTTAATCCCAGGCTTCTAGAACATTCATTCCTTAAGTTCTTTAATCATGAGCTGTTTTTCTTTTCTTTTTCTGAAGTGCAGATGCAACCATGATCCTGGCTGCTAGTGCATTAGCTTCGTTTCACCTGTTTTTTAAACTTAAATGGAATCGCACTGTATATACTCTTTTTATGTGTTTGTCTCCTCTGTCTGGATTCTTTCACCAACGTAGGTTTGTGAGACTCCTCTGCTCTGCTGCATGGGGCTGCAGTTTACTCATTCCCATTTCTGTAGTGTATCTGTTGTATGACTGATTGTCCTGTTTGTTCTTCCATTCTCCTGTTCTATTTTTGATGGGCATTTGGGTCATTTCCCTTCTTGCTAATACAAATAGTACAGCTAAGTCATTCAGTGTATATTTTTGGTACACAAATGTACGTATTTCTATTGTACACAGGAGCTAACTGAGGCTTAGGTCAATATATATTATAAAAGGCCACTGCAGGGTCCGTAAAGATGAATCCTATGGCTCTGGGGCTATGGTGGGAGCTCCAGCAGGTGTGAGAGTAGGCAGAGCACCACTGGGCCACACCCCAAGGCCACCCTTCACCTTGACCCCACGACCCTTCAGAGAACCCCCAGCTATTCAACACCTGGCCTGGGCAGCCAATGGGTAAACGGGGTTGCCTGCTGCCCAGAGCCCTGGTCACTCACTACTGTTTCAGCAGGTGAACTAACCCTCTGAGGTGATGGGGGAGTTGGAGATTTTGATTGCATATTAATAACAAACAGGTATTGTGATGAAAACAGGAGCCACAGGAGAGCAGACCTGGGATGCCAGAGGAGGCTTTGTTCTCTGGATCTGCCCAGTGGACCCCACCTTGTAAACTTTCAGTAAAGGGAGAGATTTTCCCTTCCTGGATCCAACTGGACCTCCCAGAAGGCTCTGGAGCTGAAGCCTGGGATCTCTGTAGCTTAGCTGGTGGTTACAAGTTTGTCTACACACTGGAATCATCTGCACGACTTTGAAGATACTGATGCCTGGGTCCCACCCAGAGGTTGGGATTCAGTTGGTTTGGGGTGAGATCCGGGTTTGGATGTTTTTTGGTTTTAAAAAAATAATTGTATTTATGTCTTTATGGCTGTGCTGGGTCTTCGGTGCTGTGAGGGCTCTTCTCTTCTTACAGCAAGCAGGGGCTACTCTTCCTTGCAGTGTGTAGGCATCTCACTGGGGTGGCTTCTTTCGTTGCAGAGCACAGGCTCGAGGGCGTGCAGGCTTCGGTATCTGCGGTGCATGGGCTCAGTAGTTATGGCTCCTGGGCTCTAGAGTACAGGCTCAATAATGGTGCATGGGCTTCGTTGCTCCAAGACATGAGGGATCTTCCCAGACCAGGGATCGAACTTGAGTCCCCTGCATTGGTAGGTGGATTCTTTACCAATGAACCATTAAGGATGGGCTTGGAATTTTAAAAATATCCCCAGGTGTTTCAGTCAGGGTCAATGGGAGAAGCAGAACCACACATCCATGTGCTATACATGCATGCCTACAAGGAGGGAGTAGTAGATATGTGTGCTTGTGTGTAAGCATGTGGGGAGCATGTAGATATTATGTAGTATGTACATATGTGTGCGTGTGTGCTTGCATGTAAATGAAGAGATATGCTATAGGGGTTTGGAAGCGGGCTAAACAGTCTCTGTAAGACTGTTATCTTCATGTGATGATGCTGAAGCTTCAAGTCCTCTGGACAGAAAGGTGAGAGGGACGTGGGATGTCAGGTGAAAAGAACACATGTAAGCTGGAGCCCTGGAGCATAAGCTGGAGCCCATGGTGAGCTGAAACACACTTTGGTTCTTGTTGCCCCGACCTTGGGGTGAGGGTATCAGCCCCAAAACTGGGTCCTCATCACGGAGTTAATCACACACACCCGTTTTCTTAATTTCCTTTTTGGATTGTTCACTGCCGGTGCATAGAAACAGAACTGTTTTGTGTGTTGATTTTGTATCCTGCTGAATTTGTTAAAATAGTTCTAACAGTTTTTTGCAAAATCTTTTGAGTTTTCTACATAGAAGATCACCTCATCAGAGATCATCTTACCTCTTTCTTTCAATTTTAGATGCCTTTTATTTCTTTTCTTCTGTTTTTTTTTTTTTTTTTTTTT
>SJYW01006014.1:181775-196428 GCA_006410735.1 Raphicerus campestris | reverse complement strand
TTTTTTTTTTTTTTTTTGTCTCACCACAAGGCTTGTGGACTCCCAGTTCCCCATCCAGGGATCAAACCCAGGCCCTTGGCAGTGAACATGTGGAGTTCTAACCACTGGACCTCCAGGGAATTCTTTGTTCTAATCTTTATCGTTTCTACTTTTGGCTAGCTTTGTGTTTAGTTTCTTTTTCTAGTTCCTTAAATTGTCAATTCAGGTTGTTGATTTGAGATCTTTCTTCTTTTATTACAGTGTTTATAGCTACAAATATCCCCCTAAGCGCTGTTTTCACTGCGTTCTACAAGTTTTGATGTGTTGTATTTTTGTTTTCATTTGTCTCTAAGTATTTTCTAACTTCTTTGATGATGTCTTGTTTGACTGATTAGTTTTTTGAGACTTGTTATTTAATTTCCATGAATTTGTGAATTTTCCAGTTTTCTTTCTGCTCTTGATTTCCAACTTCATCCTGTTGTGGTCAGAGAAGATACTTTGCACAATATTTTCCTTTTAAAATCTTTGGAGACTTAGTCTGTGGCTTGCTCTATGGTCTATCCTGGAGAATATCCCATGTGCAGTTGAGAAGAATGTGCATTGGTTTGTGTATGTTGGTTAATTTTGTTGTTCAATCCTGTATCCTTACTTGTCTTCTATATTCTATTCATTATCAAGAGTAGGATATTGAAGTCTCCAAATATTATTTTAAAATGAACATATCTTTTGGGGTGGCTTCCCAGATAACGCTACTGGTGAAAAATCCGCCTGCCAATGCAGGAGACATAAGAGACGTGAGTTGGATCCCCGGGTTGGGAAGATCCCCTGGAGGAAGAAATGGCAACCCACTCCAGTATTCTAGCCTGGAGAATCCCATGGACAGAGGAATCTGGCGGGCTCCAGTCTATGGGGTCACAGAGACAGACAAGACTGAGCATCTGAGCGCAGCCTTTGGGGAAACACAGTTCAACCCATAACACCGCTCAAATATACCCAGGTCAGCATTCTTAAAACCTGAGAATGTTACCTGACACGGTGAAGGGCACTTTGTAGGTGTGATTAAATTAAGGAGGGAGGTTTATCCTCGATTATCCAAGTGGGTCCTAAGTAATCACAAGGTTCTTATAGAAAAGAGATGGGACTTCCCTAGCAGTCCAGTGGTTACAACGTGGCGCTTCCAGTGCAGATGGCGTGGATTTGATCTGCATGGTGCAGTAAAAAAAAGAAAAGAGAGAGAAGAGAAGGCAGGAGGGTCAGAGGCAGAGCCGGAGAGGTGAGGATAGAAGCAGAGATCAGAGTGGTGTAGGGTGTGAGCCAAGAGTCAGGGCAACCCCGGAGGCTGGAAACCCTCCAGGAAATGGACTTTTCCTTTGAGCTTGCCAACCCACTTCAGATTCCTGCCTTCCAGAACCTAACAGAATAAGTTTGTGTCATCTTAAACCACTGTGTTGGTGGCCTTTTGTCAGAGCAGCCTGTGGAATCTGATACACCCAGGCCCCAGGGGCATTTCAGGTCGGGACTTGGGCGGGGAGTGGGGACTCTACTCCTTGAACCCAGATTCCAGACTGTGAGGAGCTCTCTGTAAAACCTGGCAAGCTGCTCCCTGTCCTCCACCCCTCAGTCATCCTGCCTGTGAGGGACTTGAACCACATCCTTTGTCCCCAGATTCTGAAATTCCCAACTGTAACATTCCCTCCCGGCCAGGCAGGACCCACAGAGAGGCACCATTTTCTCATTGCATAAAGAGGACATTTCAAGAAATAAGCAACCATAATCCACTCATAATCCCATCATTTCATGGCAGAAAGGACACTTTTATACGTCTCAGCACAAGGCCAGAACTTCACACCTGGCTCTAGAAAAGTCGCCCATGAGCACCTTTGTTGCGTCACTGCAGTCAGGCCATTAGAGCTCCTCTTCCTCAGGGTTAGGGCAGAACTCCGAGATCAAATTTCCTGATGGCATCCTCCGCCAGGCCAGCTCCCGACTGGCACCTCTCCCCTCGCTTTCAGCTTCAGTTACTCCCTCTCCTTGATGGAAATCCAGTCAAGGTACCGATCTTAATAGATAGAAACCCATCAAAAACTGTTAACATGGACTTCCCTGGTGGTCCAGTGGCTAAGATTCTGTGCTCCCAATACAAGGGGCCTGGGTTCAATCCCTAGTCAGGGAACTACATCCCACACACCACTACTAAGAGTTCATGTGGTAAGTCTCTTCAGTCGTGTCTGACTCTTTGCAACCCCATGGACTGTAGCCTGCCAGCCTCCTCTGTCCATGGGATTCTCCAGGCAAGAATACTGGAGGGGGTTGCCATTTCCTTCTCCAGTGGATCTTCCTGACTCAGGGATTGAACCCATGTCTCCTGCATTGGCAGGCAGATTCTTTGCCACTATCACCACCTGGGAAGCCCAAGCTGGCCTCGCTTCATATGGGTGTTGTTCCCTGGCCTCTGTGGCTGGGGGCATCCCNGTGGATCTTCCTGACTCAGGGATTGAACCCATGTCTCCTGCATTGGCAGGCAGATTCTTTGCCACTATCACCACCTGGGAAGCCCAAGCTGGCCTCGCTTCATATGGGTGTTGTTCCCTGGCCTCTGTGGCTGGGGGCATCCCCAGGGATTTCCCAGGCAAGAATACTGGAATGGGTTGCCATTTCTTTCTCCAGGGGATCTTCCTGACTCAGGGATTNAAACGACCCCCCTTTTATCCTGGGACCATGGTTGAAAGAGTAGGAACATCACTCCCATACTCAACTTCCAATCCTCACACCTGGGAGCACCTGGCCATGAGGACTTGGCAGTGACTTGAGACTTCTGATTATAGCTCTAATGTTTCCAGTTCAAGCCACATCTCTCATCCCCTTGGACATAATGGCATCTTACTGTACCTGTTTCTCACACGAGAAGACTGAGGTCTGGAAGGGTCAGATGCTGTGCTTGTGGGCGCACAGCCGACCAGTGCTGACTGTGTGGACCAGGGCTTCTGGAACAGGGCAGGCTCTTCTTAATGTTCCGGTGTGTGTCTGTCACCCAGGACAATTAAAAGCATCCTCTTCACTCTCAAAAGCCCCCTGTTGGAGTCTAAATCACATGATCTGAAAAGAAGGTCTCAATGGTTTCTACTACATTCCAGCTGACTTGAAGGGGTTCAGCCTACATGGGGGATTACAGCTTACACTGTAGAATTTGGGGGGTGAGAAAGCAGGGAGGGTCTCTGTTCCCAGATGACCAGCTGCCCCCTGCCTCTGCTTCAGGTGGTGGTCCTCAGTCTGGCCTTTCCCAAGTCCGGATTGGCTCTTCCCTTACCACCACTCTCCATCCCCTTCTCCACCCTCCCCACCAGGCTCCCTGAAGCTCTAACCACCTGTTCCCCACAGCTCCCCTGAGTCCACAGGCAGGCATCTCCACAGGTGCCCTCACTGGGCATTCTCCAGGGACAGTTCTATCTAAAGGTATCAGTATGGTCCATCTGCTTCTGACCTGCCCCCCCGTCCCTCAGTTCTGGAGACCCATCCTCATCCAGACACCAAGCTCTAGGACCCCCAGACAAGTCAGCCCAGCATCACCAGGTGCCACTCCCTTCCCTGCTTTCCAGCTGTGTCCAACTCGCTCACAGCCCCATATGCCAATGGACCATCAGATAGATATTCTAGGTCCAGCGGTGCTGGGGAAGGGATGAAGATGGGCCCCCAAGCCTCTAACAGACCCTGAGACTCTGTTGTGGAAGATGAGTCCCAAATCGACAGCCAACGATGTTCACGCACAGGAAGGGTCCTGTGGATGGCCTGGCTCCTGGCTGAGCTCAGGTGATAGGCTGATGTGGGTGTGGGTTGGTGGTGGTGGTGGGGGAGGTGTCACGCGTCATTCTGGTCCAGATTCCCAGGAGTGTCCTGGAAAAGTACAAGCCATTATTTACAAGGCAGCAGGATGCTGGCTTCTTCTGACATCGCTTGTGGCTGGGCTGCCGCTGCACATCCATTTCTGAAAATGCCTCCGGTGGGTGACATTTATCAGATCAAGTGCTCTCTAGTTCTATTCCCCCAACACATAGACAATTCTCTTTGTAGATAATGTGGCCGGCCCCGCCAGGCCCATGCAGCTGAATGATCTGATTGGAGAAGATGCCATATCTCTTGCCTCCAGAAGCAAAGGAGCAGCGAGGGGGATGGAGACCTCGTGTGATGTAAACCCAGGTCTGGCTCATCCTCTTCCGCCTCTCTCTGTTTCTAAAGAAGGCTGCATCCGCGGCAATGGGGGTGGGCATTGCACACAGATCTATGAAAACACCCAGGCCGCCTTCCTGCTGCCGTCCCTGTGTGCTGGCCACCAGGCTGGGAGGCACTAGGACGTGTGGGCTGCAGCTGCCCTGAGATAAAGTGCTGCCAGCTGCCCACAGCAGCCAAAGAGTCATCAGCCCTGAGATCCCACCCAGAGCTCAGAGTGAATGTTCAAGAACCAGCTTGCTCCCCTCCTGGGCCCTGGGTACCCCCCACCCCCTGCATGGCAGAATAGGGATGTTTCCTGCCCTCTTTATAAGTGCCAGGCCAGGCTTTTTATGGTTGTACTGTTTAACCCAAAGGGTAGATTTTGGCTTCCTCCCATTATACAAGAATTAGTGTTTCCTTGCCCAAGGTCACCCAGCTGGTGTTGGGCAGACCTGGGGCCGCATCCCTCCTCTGCCTGCCTGTGCCAAGCACTCGACCTTGATGTTTTCAGGCCCGCTTTCCCTGTGTGTACATGGGGGCTGCCCTGCTGACCGCCCTCTGGGCTGGGCTCCTCCCAGGGGTGGCCTTGCTTCCCCGAACAAGTTAAAGGCTCTCGCTGACCTTCGGGTGGGCACCCCCTTCTCCTGGGTCCTCTATGGGAAGGGCACAGAGAGGTCATGATGGTCTGTCTCTAGGTCCTAATGCTCCAGGTCTTGCAGTTGTGGTCTCTCTTGGTGTTCTGGGGGTGGGGGGAGGTGAGGCAGGAGGCCAGTCCTTGGAAGAAGGACCCCCAAAGCACCAATAGAAAAGCCCTTGATCCCTCTGGACAGCCTCGCAAGGCTGACAAAGCAAGGACACATAGCTTCCCACTCACTGGATATTCCTCATCTGCCACGTCCGATGTCCCTGAGGTCCCTGCCTCATCTGAGGCTGCCCGGAGGTATGGTCACACCCAAATGCCCAGAGGAGGCCATGGAAGCCAGACAAGGAGGCCACTGCCCCCTGCCTAGCAACGAGAGTGCCTCTCTCCCATCGCTGTGTGAGGGTGAGGGCTGCAGCCTCTCAGATGTCTGAGGCCATCTGATTCCACCCCCTCTCTCTGCTGGTGACAAAGCCAAGGCCCAAGTGGGCAGTGACTTGCCCCAGACCTCCCAGACTTGGTGGCAGAGCCATCCAGCAGTTCTACCATCTTGGATGTGTGGCTGGATCGGTCGCAGAGATGTACCATAATGGGTGCTGATGGCCGTGTCCACCCTGGCACCTTCCTGGGCTGCATGGCTGACCTTGGTTTTTCTAAGGATGGTTCTCTCATCCGTTCCAAGCCCAAGAGAAGCCTGAGTGTCCGGGCTTCCTCGGCACTACTCTTCCATCACCTGCTTTGTGGAGGGAGGTCAAAAGGACCGGTGTTCTGGACCAACGGGAGGTTTGGTATGGGGTGAAGCAGGAAGGATGCTGCTCACCACCCTGCCTCACAACCAGGCCTTGGAACCAGGTCTTTCTACCGCACCCTGACCAGGGAGGCTGGAGGGGGGAGAAGACTGATAAGACATCTGTGTTCTGTGCCCATAAAGCCCCAAAGAGCACCCTTCCTCCATGGCCCTGCCCTGTGCAGGGTCTCCAGGTGACCCTGGTCTAGGGGCCGTGGGGGTGGGGAGGTAGAGCCCCCGAGGTCCTCCACCCACCCCCAACCCAAGGTGCTCAGGTCGCATTTCCCACACCTACTTAATTCTCCTTCAAGTGGAAGGGAGAAAATAGCAAAGGGAAGGTCCCAGAAGCTCTGAAAGGCTTTCACAGGCTCTGAGCAATTAGGCAGGCGGCTGAGAGAAATGGTCCGAGTGCCGGGAGGAGGCGAAGCCACTGGCAGAATTTTCCATGACGTGCTCTCCTCCCCATCATGGTGTGTGTCCACGTGAGGGGTCCTGAGGGAGAGGGACTCCACGCTGAACCCCTCTGAAGGTGCCCGGGGCATGATGGCCGTGGCTGTGGAGAAGGGAGAGGCCTTCTCCCTTCCCTTCCCGGGCCTTTCATGCTGCCTGCATTTGCAGGCAGCGGGGACCAGGCTGGACCGGGCCAGGCAGGGCGAGGGTGCAAGGCTCTCTGCCTGGCAAGGGGTTGCTCAGCCCGCTGCCACATGGAAGCCTGGCCAGCAAACGCTAGACTCTGTGTCCTTCAAGAGGCCCAGAGCTTCGAATGACCTCTGCTTCAAGCTTCTCACTTGTGATGGGGGAGCCGCAGTTCCAGGAAGGGCTGGTGTAACCAGGCCAGGATTCAGCCCTGCCCTGTGTTCCCCTAAGGCTCTGAGCGCTCTCTTCAAGGCCATGCCGGGGAATATCCTGCCTTACAGACCTCGGGGAGACCCCTACATACCCAGCACGGGGTGAGGGGGTGGCCAGCCTCGGGGCCGGGTCCTGAGCCCGGAGTGTTTTCCAGGAAGTGCTGCCTGCTCCACTTTAATGTCCCCAGGGGTTAGAAGCCCGGCCCAAGGCCTACAGTTTTCACTTTCCAGAGGTCTGGCCTTGGAGCTCAGTCATTTGCAAACACCACCCACTCACGCTCATGGTGGAGTGTTAACCGCGCTGCTGGCAAAGCAGAGGAAGGGAGGCTGAGACCGTGAGGGCACAAGGCCGGTGTGCTGGTCTCTGAGGCTTCTAACGGTGCCCGAACAGGCCTAGGAGGAGGTGGGGAACCTCACCACCCCCACCACACCCTCACCACCACTCCAGGGGNCAGGACCCAGACCCCTGGGTCCCCTGGATCCCTTGGGGTAGGGATAAATTCTCCCAGCTAGCCAGCAGGGCCTGCAGACTTCATTTTATCAGGCTCGCAGGAAACACAAATCCACGTAGGCGTCCCTCTGGCTGCTTCCTGTCAGCTGGGCTCCAGGCCAGACCGGGTCTACTCTCCTGGGAACAACCTATCGGAAGGCTGCTGACTGTAGAGTCAGGCAGAAAAGGGTTCTAATTCCACTTGACCCTAGAGCTGGGATTTGACTTTCAGTTCAGTCAGTTCAGCTCAGTCGCTCAGTCGTGTCCAGCTCTTTACGACCCCATGAATCGCAGCACAGGCCTCCCTGTTCATCACCATCTCCCAGAGTTCACTCAGACTCATGTCCATCGAGTCTGTGATGTCATCCAACCATCTCATCCTCTGTCGTCCCCTTCTCCTGCCCCCAATCCCTCCCAGCATCAGAGTCTTTTTCCAATGAGTCAACTGTTCGCATGAGGTGGCCAAAGTACTGGAGTTTCAGCTTTAGCATCAGTCCTCCCAAAGAAATCCCAGGGTTGATCTCCTTCAGATGGACTGGTTGGATCTCCTTGCAGTCCAAGGGACTCTCAAAAGTCTTCTCCAACACCACAGTTCAAAAGCATCAATTCTTCGGCACTCAGCCTTCTTCACAGTCCAACTCTCACATCCATGCATGACCACTGGAAAAACCATAGCCTTGACTAGACGGACCTTAGTTGGCAAAGTAATGTCTCTGCTTTTGAATATACTATCTAGGTTGGGGGCCTTCAATTCCTTCTCTAAAAATGGAGATGGGACGATTGCTGAGGAATTTAGCCAGTGCCTGACCCTTAGGAATTGCTCGGTGGTTCCTGGTGCCTGGGGGCTATGTGTGGAGTGGGTAGGCCTTGAAGAAGTTCTGAAGGTCTGCACCCCAGCTGTGGGGCTGCAGGCAGGCCTTGTGACTCCTTTGGTACTGAGTTTCCTCATCTATAGTGGGGAGGTGCCAGCTCCACCCAGCGGGGCTGTTGGGGTATCCACAGAGATGAGATGGAATTCACTTCCTCAGGAGAACATGAGAATTTTCCAGATGGCCCCTCACGACCTCACTGTCCTTAGAAACGACCCCCCTTTTATCCTGGGACCATGGTTGAAAGAGTAGGAACATCACTCCCATACTCAACTTCCAATCCTCACACCTGGGAGCACCTGGCCATGAGGACTTGGCAGTGACTTGAGACTTCTGATTATAGCTCTAATGTTTCCAGTTCAAGCCACATCTCTCATCCCCTTGGACATAATGGCATCTTACTGTACCTGTTTCTCACACGAGAAGACTGAGGTCTGGAAGGGTCAGATGCTGTGCTTGTGGGCGCACAGCCGACCAGTGCTGACTGTGTGGACCAGGGCTTCTGGAACAGGGCAGGCTCTTCTTAATGTTCCGGTGTGTGTCTGTCACCCAGGACAATTAAAAGCATCCTCTTCACTCTCAAAAGCCCCCTGTTGGAGTCTAAATCACATGATCTGAAAAGAAGGTCTCGATGGTTTCTACTACATTCCAGCTGACTTGAAGGGGTTCAGCCTACATGGGGGATTACAGCTTACACTGTAGAATTTGGGGGGTGAGAAAGCAGGGAGGGTCTCTGTTCCCAGATGACCAGCTGCCCCCTGCCTCTGCTTCAGGTGGTGGTCCTCAGTCTGGCCTTTCCCAAGTCCGGATTGGCTCTTCCCTTACCACCACTCTCCATCCCCTTCTCCACCCTCCCCACCAGGCTCCCTGAAGCTCTAACCACCTGTTCCCCACAGCTCCCCTGAGTCCACAGGCAGGCATCTCCACAGGTGCCCTCACTGGGCATTCTCCAGGGACAGTTCTATCTAAAGGTATCAGTATGGTCCATCTGCTTCTGACCTGCCCCCCCGTCCCTCAGTTCTGGAGACCCATCCTCATCCAGACACCAAGCTCTAGGACCCCCAGACAAGTCAGCCCGGCATCACCAGGTGCCGCTCCCTTCCCTGCTTTCCAGCTGTGTCCAACTCGCTCACAGCCCCATATGCCAATGGACCATCAGATAGATATTCTAGGTCCAGCGGTGCTGGGGAAGGGATGAAGATGGGCCCCCAAGCCTCTAACAGACCCTGAGACTCTGTTGTGGAAGATGAGTCCCAAATCGACAGCCAACGATGTTCACGCACAGGAAGGGTCCTGTGGATGGCCTGGCTCCTGGCTGAGCTCAGGTGATAGGCTGATGTGGGTGTGGGTTGGTGGTGGTGGTGGGGGAGGTGTCACGCGTCATTCTGGTCCAGATTCCCAGGAGTGTCCTGGAAAAGTACAAGCCATTATTTACAAGGCAGCAGGATGCTAGCTTCTTCTGACATCGCTTGTGGCTGGGCTGCCGCTGCTGCATCCATTTCTGAAAATGCCTCCGGTGGGTGACATTTATCAGATCAAGTGCTCTCTAGTTCTATTCCCCCAACACATAGACAATTCTCTTTGTAGATAATGTGGCCGGCCCCGCCAGGCCCATGCAGCTGAATGATCTGATTGGAGAAGATGCCATATCTCTTGCCTCCAGAAGCAAAGGAGCAGCGAGGGGGATGGAGACCTCGTGTGATGTAAACCCAGGTCTGGCTCATCCTCTTCCGCCTCTCTCTGTTTCTAAAGAAGGCTGCATCCGCGGCAATGGGGGTGGGCATTGCACACAGATCTATGAAAACACCCAGGCCGCCTTCCTGCTGCCGTCCCTGTGTGCTGGCCACCAGGTTGGGAGGCACTAGGACGTGTGGGCTGCAGCTGCCCTGAGATAAAGTGCTGCCAGCTGCCCACAGCAGCCAAAGAGTCATCAGCCCTGAGATCCCACCCAGAGCTCAGAGTGAATGTTCAAGAACCAGCTTGCTCCCCTCCTGGGCCCTGGGTACCCCCCACCCCCTGCATGGCAGAATAGGGATGTTTCCTGCCCTCTTTATAAGTGCCAGGCCAGGCTTTTTATGGTTGTACTGTTTAACCCAAAGGGTAGATTTTGGCTTCCTCCCATTATACAAGAATTAGTGTTTCCTTGCCCAAGGTCACCCAGCTGGTGTTGGGCAGACCTGGGGCCGCATCCCTCCTCTGCCTGCCTGTGCCAAGCACTCGACCTTGATGTTTTCAGGCCCGCTTTCCCTGTGTGTACATGGGGGCTGCCCTGCTGACCGCCCTCTGGGCTGGGCTCCTCCCAGGGGTGGCCTTGCTTCCCCGAACAAGTTAAAGGCTCTCGCTGACCTTCGGGTGGGCACCCCCTTCTCCTGGGTCCTCTATGGGAAGGGCACAGAGAGGTCATGATGGTCTGTCTCTAGGTCCTAATGCTCCAGGTCTTGCAGTTGTGGTCTCTCTTGGTGTTCTGGGGGTGGGGGGAGGTGAGGCAGGAGGCCAGTCCTTGGAAGAAGGACCCCCAAAGCACCAATAGAAAAGCCCTTGATCCCTCTGGACAGCCTCGCAAGGCTGACAAAGCAAGGACACATAGCTTCCCACTCACTGGATATTCCTCATCTGCCACGTCCGATGTCCCTGAGGTCCCTGCCTCATCTGAGGCTGCCCGGAGGTATGGTCACACCCAAATGCCCAGAGGAGGCCATGGAAGCCAGACAAGGAGGCCACTGCCCCCTGCCTAGCAACGAGAGTGCCTCTCTCCCATCGCTGTGTGAGGGTGAGGGCTGCAGCCTCTCAGATGTCTGAGGCCATCTGATTCCACCCCCTCTCTCTGCTGGTGACAAAGCCAAGGCCCAAGTGGGCAGTGACTTGCCCCAGACCTCCCAGACTTGGTGGCAGAGCCATCCAGCAGTTCTACCATCTTGGATGTGTGGCTGGATTGGTCGCAGAGATGTACCATAATGGGTGCTGATGGCCGTGTCCACCCTGGCACCTTCCAGGGCTGCATGGCTGACCTTGGTTTTTCTAAGGATGGTTCTCTCATCCGTTCCAAGCCCAAGAGAAGCCTGAGTGTCCGGGCTTCCTCGGCACTACTCTTCCATCACCTGCTTTGTGGAGGGAGGTCAAAAGGACCGGTGTTCTGGACCAACGGGAGGTTTGGTATGGGGTGAAGCAGGAAGGATGCTGCTCACCACCCTGCCTCACAACCAGGCCTTGGAACCAGGTCTTTCTACCGCACCCTGACCAGGGAGGCTGGAGGGGGGAGAAGACTGATAAGACATCTGTGTTCTGTGCCCATAAAGCCCCAAAGAGCACCCTTCCTCCATGGCCCTGCCCTGTGCAGGGTCTCCAGGTGACCCTGGTCTAGGGGCCGTGGGGGTGGGGAGGTAGAGCCCCCGAGGTCCTCCACCCACCCCCAACCCAAGGTGCTCAGGTCGCATTTCCCACACCTACTTAATTCTCCTTCAAGTGGAAGGGAGAAAATAGCAAAGGGAAGGTCCCAGAAGCTCTGAAAGGCTTTCACAGGCTCTGAGCAATTAGGCAGGCGGCTGAGAGAAATGGTCCGAGTGCCGGGAGGAGGCGAAGCCACTGGCAGAATTTTCCATGACGTGCTCTCCTCCCCATCATGGTGTGTGTCCACGTGAGGGGTCCTGAGGGAGAGGGACTCCACGCTGAACCCCTCTGAAGGTGCCCGGGGCGTGATGGCCGTGGCTGTGGAGAAGGGAGAGGCCTTCTCCCTTCCCTTCCCGGGCCTTTCATGCTGCCTGCATTTGCAGGCAGCGGGGACCAGGCTGGACCAGGCCAGGCAGGGCGAGGGTGCAAGGCTCTCTGCCTGGCAAGGGGTTGCTCAGCCCGCTGCCACATGGAAGCCTGGCCAGCAAACGCTAGACTCTGTGTCCTTCAAGAGGCCCAGAGCTTCGAATNGTGGGGACCAGGCTGGGCCGGGCCAGGCAGGGCGAGGGTGCAAGGCTCTCTGCCTGGCAAGGGGTTGCTCAGCCCACTGCCACATGGAAGCCTGGCCAGCAAACGCTAGACTCTGTGTCCTTCAAGAGGCCCAGAGCTTTGAATGACCTCTGCTTCAAGCTTCTCACTTGTGATGGGGGAGCCGCAGTTCCAGGAAGGGCTGGTGTAACCAGGCCAGGATTCAGCCCTGCCCTGTGTTCCCCTGAGGCTCTGAGCGCTCTCTTCAAGGCCATGCCGGGGAATATCCTGCCTTACAGACCTCGGGGAGACCCCTACATACCCAGCACGGGGTGAGGGGGTGGCCAGCCTCGGGGCCGGGTCCTGAGCCCGGAGTGTTTTCCAGGAAGTGCTGCCTGCTCCACTTTAATGTCCCCAGGGGTTAGAAGCCCGGCCCAAGGCCTACAGTTTTCACTTTCCAGAGGTCTGGCCTTGGAGCTCAGTCATTTGCAAACACCACCCACTCACGCTCATGGTGGAGTGTTAACCGCGCTGCTGGCAAAGCAGAGGAAGGGAGGCTGAGACCGTGAGGGCACAAGGCCGGTGTGCTGGTCTCTGAGGCTTCTAACGGTGCCCGAACAGGCCTAGGAGGAGGTGGGGAACCTCACCACCCCCACCACACCCTCACCACCACTCCAGGGGTGGGGCTTGCAGCAGGACTGGGGGGAGCGGAGATTGTGGGCAAGCAAATCCGCTTTCAAGCCCCACTGACCACTTGAGGAAACTGGTGCCCTGGAAACCTTCCTCTGCGACCAGCTCCCCAACCCCCCACCCCCTCAAGCATCTTTGCACCCACTTGGGTGGCTTCTTCTTGGGGCACAAGGATCTCTTCACCCACACAGCCAAGGGCACTGCTGACTCAACCTTGGGTTTCTAAGAAACACTCAGACTCAAGGGCAGAGTTCCCAGTGCCGGATGGAAATGCTGCCACTGGTGGCTTTTGCAGGCGGACAGGGAGTGACTGCAAGTGCTTTCATTCTCCTTTGGTGCTGAATTTCCTGATGAATTTTAGCTGAATCCTGGCCTGGTTACACCAGCCCCTCCTGGAACTTCGGCTCCCCCATCACAAGTGAGAAGCTTGAAGCAGAGGTCATTCGAAGCTCTGGGCCTCTTGAAGGACACAGAGTCTAGCGTTTGCTGGCCAGGCTTCCATGTGGCAGCGGGCTGAGCAACCCCTTGCCAGGCAGAGAGCCTTGCACCCTCGCCCTGCCTGGCCCGGCCCAGCCTGGTCCCCGCTGCCTGCAAATGCAGGCAGCATGAAAGGCCTGAAGCACCGGCTGCCGCTCTGCTCTGCAGAGGTGGGTATCCAGAGGGCGGCCCAAGAAACTGCATTTGACCTTCGCTAAAATTAGGTCCCAATACCCAGGGGGCAATAGAAATGAGGATGAAAATGAGAAAGCAAATTGAGGGCATTGGAAGATGTTAAAAATATGTGCGTATTAATGGAGCAGTGAAAATCAGGCTCGATAGGCCCAGGAAGCCCTCGCACTACTGTCATTATTTTAGTCCAGGATCAGAGGCTGTGGGGCTGAAAGGGCCCCGAGGAGCACCTGACCCACCACGTCCCTCATCCTACAGACTGGAAAATTGCCCACGGAGGGTGGTGACATGTCTGAGGCCATACACAAAGCAGTACCCAGGTACAATAATCATATGGAGCCAATCAATCCCACTGGAAAGTGGATGAGGAGGAAGGACCCCTGGGGCCAACCCCCCACCCCTCAGTACCCCCAGAAGGACCCCAACTGAGTGGAGCATGGAAGGGTTCCCTCATGGTTCAGTTCAGTTCAATCGCTCAGTCGTGTCCAACCCTTTTTGACCTGATGGACCACAGCACATCAGGCTTCCCTGCCCATCACCAACTCCCAGAGTTTACTCAGACTCACGTCCATTGAGTTGGTGATGCCATCCAATTATCTCATCCTCTGTCATCCCCTTCTCCTCCCACCTTCAATTTTTCCCAGCATCAGGGTCTTTTCTAATGAGTCAGCTCTTTGAATCAGGTGGCCAAAGTTTTGGAGTTTCAGCTTCAGCATCAGTCCTCCCAATGAACCCTCATGGTTATACAGTACTTATCACATTGCCTAGCATATAAGGAGCCTAATAAATCTCGGCTATTACTTTCCTTTTTAATATTGACCAGTGAGTGGTGTGACGTGAGAACCATGTTTGCAGAGGGTGGGCAGGGAGAGAAAGGCCGGGCTGGCCCCTCCAGGGGAGGCCCAGCGTGTGTGCCAGGGGGCGCTTGGGGGGCTGCTGCAGAGGAGGAGCAGGAGTGGGAGTTGGGGGGAAGGGGGTGAAAGAGGCCGAGAGGCAGGGGGCTCCCAGACACACGCTCACCACAGCAGCTACTACGTGCCCACCCAGCTGGGCTTTGGCTGGCATATGCCACAGCCCTTGCAACAACCAAGTTAGCACCCCGTTACACAGCCAACATCCCAGGTAATATACCCCTGGGCTCAGCAAGCCCCTGACAGTCCTGAGCTTCACCCAGAGTTCCCACCCTGCTTCCCCCACATGCCTGGTGCTCCTTGATGTGCTCCCAGGCAGCCTTGCCTCCCCGCCTTCCCTCCCCACCCCCCCTTCCCCCAGCCTCTGTCTTTCACCTGCTGCTTATCTGCAAAGCCTCCCCTGAATCAGGAGCCGGCCTGGCCCACTCTTGAGATGGAAGTTTAAGTGATCTCTGCTTGGTGGTTCTTCTGGCCCAGGAAGGGGGCTGGGTGTCAGGCCTTGGTGCAGGGCCTTGGCTTCCACATCCATGACTGGAGGCCCTGAACACTCCCGAAATGCCTCCAGCTGGGAACAAGCCCAGGAGTCTCTGCTGGCCAACTCCCTAGGCCTGGGTGGACTCTGATCCCAATGTGACGTCCTCCTCATGCT
>SJYW01006014.1:163344-179376 GCA_006410735.1 Raphicerus campestris | reverse complement strand
GGCCGAGAGGCAGGGGGCTCCCAGACACACGCTCACCACAGCAGCTACTACGTGCCCACCCAGCTGGGCTTTGGCTGGCATATGCCACAGCCCTTGCAACAACCAAGTTAGCACCCCGTTACACAGCCAACATCCCAGGTAATATACCCCTGGGCTCAGCAAGCCCCTGACAGTCCTGAGCTTCACCCAGAGTTCCCACCCTGCTTCCCCCACATGCCTGGTGCTCCTTGATGTGCTCCCAGGCAGCCTTGCCTCCCCGCCTTCCCTCCCCACCCCCCCTTCCCCCAGCCTCTGTCTTTCACCTGCTGCTTATCTGCAAAGCCTCCCCTGAATCAGGAGCCGGCCTGGCCCACTCTTGAGATGGAAGTTTAAGTGATCTCTGCTTGGTGGTTCTTCTGGCCCAGGAAGGGGGCTGGGTGTCAGGCCTTGGTGCAGGGCCTTGGCTTCCACATCCATGACTGGAGGCCCTGAACACTCCCGAAATGCCTCCAGCTGGGAACAAGCCCAGGAGTCTCTGCTGGCCAACCCCCTAGGCCTGGGTGGACTCTGATCCCAATGTGACGTCCTCCTCATGCTACCGGGGCCCCCCGCCCTGAAACGACACAGGAGAGAGACTGGGAGGGACATGGAGAGGATGCTGGTAGGCCAGGGCACCCGCTCAGGATCCAAGCCCTTGTGGGCTCAGACCCACCAGACAGCCCAGCCCCAGGCCTCTGGGGGACAGACATGGAGGTAGAGGGCACAAGAACAAAGAGGGGAAGGTTTAGAGGGTGGCTCTTTCCCACTTTGGGCTCTGATTGACTGTCTATATAATCTGGAACTGTACTGGGGTGATTTTCCCCAAAAGTAACCAAACAACGCTGGTGCTGCTGCTGCTGCTGCTAAGTCACTTCAGTCGTGTCCGACTCTGTGCGACCCCATAGACAGCAGCCCACCAGGCTCCTCTGTCCCTGGGATTCTGGGGGCAAGAACACTGCAGTGGGTTGCCATTACCTTTTCCAATGCATGCATGCATGCCAAGTCACTGCACTGAGTAAACGATAAAGTCCATTCACAGTATTGGTCTCTCGATTTGAAATATTTCCCAATACAAACACCAAGCTGAATACTGGAGGGGAGAATCGTTTCATAGAACAAACAAGGAGACAAAGCAAAAGCCCAGACGAAGCCGTCTCAGGGCTGGCTGGAGGGGCTCTGGCTGTTTCTCGGCAGGCCTCAGGGCACTGCCCTCCCCTCCTGCTGGCAGGAGAGGGTTGGTCTCAGCTGCCAGGGAGAACACGTCCTCACCCTCTCTCTGGGGACACAGGGCTTTCCTGACCCCGATTTGGGGCAGAGCCCTCGTGAGAGGTGTCCTGTGGGTGTAGGACTCAGCCCTGCAGGGTTTGGACCAGGGCTTTGCCCCTGGGCTCTGAAGATACAGGAAGTACTGGCCCAGCTGTTCCATGGTGGTGATGACATGCATGCTTGGCCACTCCTGGGCGCCTGAAGCCATCCTTGGGTCCCAGTGACCGACAGGCTGGTGAGGTGCTTAGCCCATTGGTCGATCCCACAAACCAACTAACGCCGATGCTAGCTCCCTGCTGGTGCCACGGAGAGGCAGAAGCCAGTCAGACCCCAGCCAGGGGTCACAGTCTGGGGGAGAAAGACAGCTCAGCAAGAGCCATGGCTCAGGAGAAAGTCACACAGAGAGGTCACCAGGAGTGAGGTTTCCCCAGGGACAGCCCTGGAGGGCTTCTCAGAGAAAGTGGCCTTGGCCTCGGGCACCCTGTCCTTGTGTGCCCTTTGGCTGCTCTTCCCCTGCTTGGAGGCTCTCCAGCTCCAGTGTGCGTGACACTCCCTGGGGCAATCTGGGCCCCAGGGCCTGGGGATTCTGCCCTGGGAAATGTGTGTGGGCTCAGGACTCTGCAGGCTTAACTGACTTAAAGGTGAGTCCAGTGCAAGCGGGCCTTGAGTGGGGTCTTCGGGGTCTTCCTACACTGTCTTGGCCAGCTGCAGAGGCCTGGGGGAGACGGCCAGAGCCCTGAGGCCCACGAGGTGGCCCTGGTCACAGAGAAGCACCCCAGGGGCTTGTGGAGGGAGAGGAGGTTGGGGGGGGGTCCTATCCTTAGTGGAGAAGTACATCACCCTCAGTGGTGTGCAAACCTCAGCCCCTGGGGACAGCAAGAGCAGAGAGGGAGCGGAGCAGGGACGCAGTGCCCCTAAAAGGCTTTGCAGGTTTCCAGGGTGACCACCAATTTCTGCTCACCAGGGAGGATGGTCGACTTCTGGCTTCCAGGACTTTCCTGCCAATGGCTTCATCAGACTGGGCTCTCAGTGAAGCCTTGAACAGAACATCTAGCATCCCGCATTCCAAGCAGGGTGACAGTGCTGGGGACAGCTGCAGGGCTGGCTGCGGGGCCTAAGCCCATCGGGCATGAAGGGGGCAGAGTGCTGCGATCGCCCCAGGCCCTGGAGAGTAGGCCCAGCATCTCCTCTAGGGCCACTGCTCTGCTTGGGCAGTTGCCCTGGTGAGGACTCAGAGCTCCCAGCATTGGGTCACCACCAGCGTGGGTCACTGGTGCCAAGGAGAGAAAGGCAAGGAGCTAGCCGCCAGAGCAGGGGCCATGTGAGCAGGGTGGCCAGAGAAAATAGAGGGCACCCAGTTCACTCTGAATTTTGGATAAATACCAAGTAATTTTTTCATGTGTTCCAAATAATGCCTGGATCCAGTATTTTTATTTGCTATATCTGGCAACCGTATGTGCCAGGGCATCTATTGATCACCATTATATATGCCAAGTACTCTGCTGAGTAGACATTTTCTGCTCTTCATTCTACTAATAAATACTGACTGGGCACTTACTCTGTACTAGGACCATTTGAGGGGAGATAGAGATTCCTCAGGGAACAAAACAGGAACAGACCTTGTCTCCTTAGGATTTGCATTTGCAGGGTGTGGGGGAGCATCGAGAAGCAAAGAGACGAATGAAAATAGAATGTCAGGGGTAAAAGGGGAAAAGAGGCTGGGGGAGGCTGGGTAAAAGGAGGCTGGGGGAGACTGGGGGGAACTCTGTGGTTAACCTGGTGGCAGCGGTAAAGAATCCGCCTGCAATCCAAGAGGCCTGGATTGGAAAGATGCCCGGGAGAAGGGAATGACTTACTCATTCAAGTATTCTTGCCTGGAGAATGCCATGGACAGAAGAGACTGGAGGCTACAGTCCATGAGGTCGCAGAGAGTCGGACATGACTTAGCAACTTAGCACACACTGTTGCTGGCCTACATGGGGCAGAAGGAGGTCCTCTGGGCAGAAACAGAACGGAGGTGAGCACACCTGGAGGAGACACCCCAGCAGAGGGAACAGCGCGTGCAAAGGCCCTGGGGAGGCTGTGCTGGGAGAGGTCACGGCAGGCAGTGGCTGCAGCAGGGCCAGTCCTGGCAGGGAGTTTGGTTTGAGCGAGATGGGAGCCTCCAGAGGGTTTCAGGCAAAGGAGCGCCAGGACCTGGGCCTGTTCAGCCTCGTGCACACTGGACAGGTGGACAGGGCTCAGGGTTCCCTGCTTGCTCATCTCCAGAATCCAGGGAAGGTCAGGGCCTTGGGGGCAGAGCCTGTTGTTGGTGGGAAGGAAGGGTTGCCTGAAAGCTGCTTGCTCTGAGTGAGAGGTACCACTGTCCCCATGCCAGGCAATGGGCAGGATGGGGTGAGGGAGCAGGTGGGGTGTCAGGTGGGGTGGGTCGAGGAAGTCCCCCTGAGAAGCTGGTGTCTAGAACAAGGAAAGGCAGCGGTGTGCAGAGCTAGGGGGAATGCCCAGCATCTGTCTGCCATGTCCCAGGAGGAGGTGGTCCTGACACTCCTAATTGCCTCCAGGAGGCCACCCCTGGCCTGAAGGGAGCCGTCCCCCTCTCTCCCAGATGCCAGCCCATGTTCTGAACCCATCAGAAAGCCTCTGCTTTCAGTGCCCTTTCCTGGCCCAGTGAGGTCTTAGAAGAACCCCTGCGGCCTGATAAGAGTGGATCCGGGCCCTGCCCAGTGTCCCCTCCCTGGGCAGGTGGTGCTGTCCTGCCAGATAGGGTATAGGCTCAAAGTGGTCTGTTGACACCCCTCCCCTCCAATCCTGGCCAATCCGTCTCTGTGGCCTCAGGATGGTTTTCCTCTCCCTTAATGGGAAGGGCTGCGCCAACTGCCACAGGGTGAGTCACTCCTGGGCCATGGGAGCCAGGTGTCCACCAGTCACTGGCCAGCAGCTCTGATGCCAGCTGGGCTGGGGCACTGGGGAGAGCAGGGAGGAGATGTGGGGAAATACATGGTTTTCCTTGAGAAATTCTCCATCACGGAGCTGTTTGCTGGGGTGTGTGCAAGTGTGTGGCTGTGGGGTGTGCATGTCTGTAAATGTGTATGATTCTCTGTGCTGTGTGATGTGTGTGTGGTGTGTACATGTGTGGTCTGTGGGGTGTGCATGTACGTGTGTCTATGATTCTCTGTGTTGTGTGATGTGTGTGTTATGTGTGTGGTGTGAGTGTGTGTGCATCTGCTAGTGGGCGCTTTGCCTGCATGACCATATATTTCAGCAGAGCCCAGGAGTGGATTGAGGGTTCCTGCTGGTGGGAAAGGCCAGTGACTCCTTTTGGGGCTATAAGCTCTGTGTCTTTGCTCCTGACCTCTGCCCTTGACCCCCCTCATGTTCATCACGGCCGCCCTGGCAGGAACACCCAGGTCAATACTCTACATCAGCCTTGTCCCCCTGACCTCCCACTCCAAAGTGCAGTGGATACTTCCTGCCTCAGTTTACCCCACCTCTGAAGACTTAGAGGAAAATGGAAATGAGCCTTCTGGGCTGTGGGGCACAGCCATGCCAGAAGAATGATTAATGCTTATTTTTCTGGGCACACCTTCACTGTCTGGCACCCAGGGGTGGGGTGAACAGTATTGGGAGTGGTGTTATTAAAACTGCTATTGCTCTATTAAATTTCTCTAGAAACACAAAGACCTTCCATCCGCAGAGAGACCTGCAATTACAGCTGAACAAATTATCGGCTTTTAAACAGCCCTACATTTCTGCAAAGCTTTCCCGTGCAGTGCCTTCCCTGTCAATAAATCGCCCTTCGCCTGGCTTCCCCATTCCCGTTCCTGTTTCTTTTGCCATTTTCATCACCCCACCCCAGCTGCCAGTGGACATTTTTGTTGATTTTGTAGTCAAGCCTTGGTGAATTGCACTATGTCGACAATGCAGGCTTTGGGTTTATTGATCAAAAACCTTAGCATAGCAGAAAGCAAATTGGACTAGAATGAGAATCAAGAGACCGATTGAGGCCTGGATTTTTCTAGAAAATGCCCTTTGACAATCAATCATAGGATGCTGTGACTTTTTTGGTTAAATCAGATAGCCCTGGGCCATTTTTTTGTCTCTGGACACTTGTGGAAAATTTACAAATATTAGTAAGTACAAGCTCTTTGTCAGCCCCATGCTATGCTTTGGAGATGCATTGGTGAATTAAACTAAGTCTTTGTGATAAACAGAAAGGTTCTGTACTGTGCAGCACAGGGAACTATATTAAATATCCTGTGATGAATCATGATGGAAAAAAAATTTTAAAAGAATGTATACATATATGTGTGTGTGTGTGTGTGTATGTATGTATAGTTGAATTACTTTGTTCATACAGCAGAAATTAATGCAACATTGTAAATCAATTATACTTCGATTAAAAACAATAATAAGAAACCTAAATCACCGTCCCTGAGAAATTAAGGATATGGGGAGCAGCCTTAAGAAATATAGAAATGTCTCAAGAGCCAGGAGCCTTTCAGTTGCTTGTGGAAGAAATCAAGAAGAAACTAAAAAGGGCTTGTGTTGGGCTCTCAAGAGTGGGGAGTCCAGAAGAGGGGTGCAGGCCTTCCTTAGGTGACCTCTCCTGAGCCCTTGTCTCCTCCTATTCTGGTTCTGCACGTCTCCGCTGCCCTTGGTATGTCAGTTTCACACCCTTCTCCTTCAGACACACCCTATACTTAGAGAAAAAAGATGGCTGCTCCCAGCCCTAAGTGAAGTGAAGTGAAGTTGATCAGTCGCGTCCGACTCTTCCCGACCCCGTGGACTGTAGCCTACCAGGCTTCTCTATCCATGGGATTCTCCAGGCAAGAATACTGGAGTGGGTTACCATTTCCTTCTCCAGGGGATGTTAGCCCTAAGCCAAATAAAATACCAAAGGAAAAAGAAAGCCCACTGTCAGCAGGCCTGTATGGAATTTCAGAAGAGAAGTGCCGCACCAGTTAGCGGAAGTAGACACCAACTCCAGTATTCTTGCCTGGAGAATCCCATGGACAAGGAAGCCTGGCGGGCTACTGTCCATGGGGTCGCTGAGAGTCAGACACAACTGAGACCAACACACAGGACATCCAGAGCGAAGCCCCACACCACGTGGCTGGAGGCTTGGCAGGCGTCAGCTGACCCAGGCCGGGCTCGGCTGGTGGTCGCTGCACCTTAGCCTGCAGCTCCTCTCTGAGTCTGGGGCTCAGGCCCTCGCCCTGTGTCTGTGTGAGCTGGCCCTGGCTGGAGGGGAAGTCGCCACCTGATGTGTGTGTATGTTCTCAGTCGCTCAGTCACGTCTGATTCTATGTGACCCCGTGGCCCACCAGGCTCCTCTATCCATGGGATTTTTCAGGCAAGAATCCTGGAGTGGGTTGCCATTCCCTTCTCCAGGGGATCTTTCCGATCCAGGGATCAAACCCGGGTCTTTTGCATCTCTTACATGGCAGGCAGATTTTTTATTTTTTTACTGCTGGGGAAGCCCGCTGCCATCTGGAGGAGGCTCTTTTCACACTGATATGGGTGTGCAAGAGCTTGAATGGCTGCTTGCCAGGCCTCTGGAGCCAACGCTCAGGACTCGCTTCCTCCTTCCCCCACCTAATTCCACAGCCCGGAGCAAGTCCCGCAGGGTGGTGGTCCACATGTGTTACCCCTGCCCAGAAATCCTAACATTCAAGGTGATGCTACTAAGAGCCGGAGCCTTCAGGAGATGCCCAGGTCATGAAGGTGGGGCCCCCGTTAGAGCCCAGAGGGAATCCTGCTGCCGTGTCAGGTTTCAGAGAAAACACGCCATCTGCATTGCGGGTCGCTGGCCCCCACTGGACTCCAAATTTGCTTGTGCCTTGACCATAGACTTCCAAGACTCCAGAGATGTAAGAAATCCATTTATGTTGTCAGTAAACCACCTGGTCTATAGTACAGCAGCTCAAACAGACTAGGACACGTGGCCATACCCAAAGGGCTCGTGTGGTGGAGAAACCGCAAAGTCCGACGGCAGAGGCGCGAATGTAGGAGGGTAGGGCTGGGGCCAGTCATGCACTGACCGCTGCTTGGATTGACCCCGATGGACACAGCCCTTTCCCCCTATGATGGGTTAGGTCTGGNAATGCAGGCTTTGGGTTTATTGATCAAAAACCTTAGCATAGCAGAAAGCAAATTGGACTAGAATGAGAATCAAGAGACCGATTGAGGCCTGGATTTTTCTAGAAAATGCCCTTTGACAATCAATCATAGGATGCTGTGACTTTTTTGGTTAAATCAGATAGCCCTGGGCCATTTTTTTGTCTCTGGACACTTGTGGAAAATTTACAAATATTAGTAAGTACAAGCTCTTTGTCAGCCCCATGCTATGCTTTGGAGATGCATTGGTGAATTAAACTAAGTCTTTGTGATAAACAGAAAGGTTCTGTACTGTGCAGCACAGGGAACTATATTAAATATCCTGTGATGAATCATGATGGAAAAAAAATTTTAAAAGAATGTATACATATATGTGTGTGTGTGTGTGTGTATGTATGTATAGTTGAATTACTTTGTTCATACAGCAGAAATTAATGCAACATTGTAAATCAATTATACTTCGATTAAAAACAATAATAAGAAACCTAAATCACCGTCCCTGAGAAATTAAGGATATGGGGAGCAGCCTTAAGAAATATAGAAATGTCTCAAGAGCCAGGAGCCTTTCAGTTGCTTGTGGAAGAAATCAAGAAGAAACTAAAAAGGGCTTGTGTTGGGCTCTCAAGAGTGGGGAGTCCAGAAGAGGGGTGCAGGCCTTCCTTAGGTGACCTCTCCTGAGCCCTTGTCTCCTCCTATTCTGGTTCTGCACGTCTCCGCTGCCCTTGGTATGTCAGTTTCACACCCTTCTCCTTCAGACACACCCTATACTTAGAGAAAAAAGATGGCTGCTCCCAGCCCTAAGTGAAGTGAAGTGAAGTTGATCAGTCGCGTCCGACTCTTCCCGACCCCGTGGACTGTAGCCTACCAGGCTTCTCTATCCATGGGATTCTCCAGGCAAGAATACTGGAGTGGGTTACCATTTCCTTCTCCAGGGGATGTTAACCCTAAGCCAAATAAAATACCAAAGGAAAAAGAAAGCCCACTTTCAGCAGGCCTGTATGGAATTTCAGAAGAGAAGTGCCGCACCAGTTAGCGGAAGTAGACACCAACTCCAGTATTCTTGCCTGGAGAATCCCATGGACAAGGAAGCCTGGCGGGCTACTGTCCATGGGGTCGCTGAGAGTCAGACACAACTGAGACCAACACACAGGACATCCAGAGCGAAGCCCCACACCACGTGGCTGGAGGCTTGGCAGGCGTCAGCTGACCCAGGCCGGGCTCGGCTGGTGGTCGCTGCACCTTAGCCTGCAGCTCCTCTCTGAGTCTGGGGCTCAGGCCCTCGCCCTGTGTCTGTGTGAGCTGGCCCTGGCTGGAGGGGAAGTCGCCGCCTGATGTGTGTGTATGTTCTCAGTCGCTCAGTCACGTCTGATTCTATGTGACCCCGTGGCCCACCAGGCTCCTCTATCCATGGGATTTTTCAGGCAAGAATCCTGGAGTGGGTTGCCATTCCCTTCTCCAGGGGATCTTTCCGATCCAGGGATCAAACCCGGGTCTTTTGCATCTCTTACATGGCAGGCAGATTTTTTATTTTTTTACTGCTGGGGAAGCCCGCTGCCATCTGGAGGAGGCTCTTTTCACACTGATATGGGTGTGCAAGAGCTTGAATGGCTGCTTGCCAGGCCTCTGGAGCCAACGCTCAGGACTCGCTTCCTCCTTCCCCCACCTAATTCCACAGCCCGGAGCAAGTCCCGCAGGGTGGTGGTCCACATGTGTTACCCCTGCCCAGAAATCCTAACATTCAAGGTGATGCTACTAAGAGCCGGGGCCTTCAGGAGATGCCCAGGTCATGAAGGTGGGGCCCCCGTTAGTGCCCAGAGGGAATCCTGCTGCCGTGTCAGGTTTCAGAGAAAACACGCCATCTGCATTGCGGGTCGCTGGCCCCCACTGGACTCCAAATTTGCTTGTGCCTTGACCATAGACTTCCAAGACTCCAGAGATGTAAGAAATCCATTTATGTTGTCAGTAAACCACCTGGTCTATAGTACAGCAGCTCAAACAGACTAGGACACGTGGCCATACCCAAAGGGCTCGTGTGGTGGAGAAACCGCAAAGTCCGACGGCAGAGGCGCGAATGTAGGAGGGTAGGGCTGGGGCCAGTCATGCACTGACCGCTGCTCGGATTGACCCCGATGGACACAGCTCTTTCCCCCTATGATGGGTTAGGTCTGGATGACAAACCCACACCCAAGTAAGGGGGAGGGTCAGACACTCTGACAGATGCACCCCCAAACCACATGGAATAACAGAATGAGGGGACAGCTCCCCAGCTGGAAAAGGGTTCTGGGCAGACAAAACCCCACAACCTCCTCTACAGGCAGGAAGGCTAGTAATGGCCTCCATGGGACAGAGGCCACCAAGGGATGTGAACCACCACCAAAGGCTTTGGGAACTCAGAGGGGACAACGCAACCTGGAGTGGCCAGGAAAGGCCTTTCTGGAATAAGGCACCCAAACTGAGCCCTAAGGGAGGTGGTGCACTGCAGGCAGAGGGAGCCAGCTGTCCACCAGCGAGCAGGGGCAGACCTCTGTTCAGGGAGGCGAGCGCCTGCAGCCAGGGGAGGGGTGGGCAGACCGCGGGCAGATGCAGAGGGTAAAGGGGTCTGGAGGTTATCCCAAAGGCAATGGAAATCCTTCAAGGGCTTCCTTGATGGCTCAGTGGGTAAAGAATCTGCCTGCTAAGGCAGGAGGCCCAGGAGACAGAGTCCCTGGGTCAGGAGGATCCAATGGAATAGGGCAGGGCCTGGACAATCCCCATGGACAGAGGAGCCTGGCAGGCTACAATCCATGAGGTCGCAAAAGGGTCGAACAGGACTGAGCGGCTAAGCAGCAAGCAAGCAAAGGGCTTTAAGGAGGGGTGTGATGTGATCCCACTGGCAGGTAGGCAGGTGGCTCTGATATCACCCTGGGGGATAAATGAGGGGGATGGGTGGCGCTGGTGCAAAAACTGGAGACCCTTAGGGGATGGAGTTGCTGAGCTGGAACTAGTACAGAGGGAACACAGAGAGGGAATAAGTCAGGAGACATCCCACACTGTTTAAGGACAAGAACTGGTTTCTTTCTGATGGGAGATGAACAAGAGGAAGAGTCCAGAATGGAACCAAGTGCCCAGATAAGGACAGTCAGCTCACGCGTCTCAGTGGCTCCCACCACGAAGCTTGCCTCCCGCTCAAGCAGGGGTCCATCAGGGTGTCCTGGAAGGCAGCTCTCCTGGGCTGCTGGCTGCAGAGACTTGGGGATCCAGGGTTCTCCCCTCTTGGGGAGTCACTCACTATAACGCGTGGCTCCCCGAGGTTACCTTGAGGGTGACTCCTTCCACCCACTAGAAATTAAAGGAGGAAGAGGTGGGGGAAGGTTTTGCAGACCAAGCCTAGAAGATCCATAAATCACTTCTGCTGTAATTTCTCGAGCTTTATCTCCTTCGCACACTCACACCTGGGAGCCTGGGAAACACAGTCCAAACTGTGTGTCCGGGAAGAAGAGATAGTGGGCTCAGTGCTCAGCTTGTGCCACACTGGATTTGGGGCCTAGGGGAACCCGGCAGGGAAGACTGCAGGGCAAGTTAGTGTGGGGAGGAATGAATTTAAGTGTGCATCTACGTGGAATTGTGCCAATAGTGCACAGAGCCGAGGTGACAAACCTGGGGAGGAAGCTCTCCAAGGCGGCGGTCAGCAGAGGAAGGACTTCGGGCAGGAGCCTGAGTATTCAAGTCCAAGGAACAGTGACCTGTATTCTGGGGACAGTGGGACCTATGGCAGACATTTGAGTGGATGAGTAACCAGAGCCTTTTGAAGGGAGACCTACCCTGGGGGCGCAGTAGGGCTAGAAGGGGGAGGGTCAGGAGGCCTGGGCCAGGTTAAAGGAGTGCTCCCCGAGCTCATGGGGAAGGGGTTCTTCTTGTTAATCCCACGAAGAAGTTCATTCCTTTCCTTGACAATTTTTGTTTCCTGATTAAAGCTAAATCCAGTGAAAGGATTCTCTTTAAGAGAACTCGTCAGACATTAGAACTCAGGAGAGGAGGGGTTGGTCTGGACTCAGGTTAATGGAGGCTTTCTCTTTTAAGTTTATCTTTTGTATGGGCTTCCCAGGTTGCTCAGTAGGTAAAGAATCCACCTGCAATGCAGGAGTTGCAGGAGATGTGGGTTTGATCCCTGGGTCAGGAAGCGGACATGGCAACCTACAGTATTCTTGCCTGGAGAATTCCATGGACAGAGGAGCCTGGGGGGCTACAGTTCCTAGGGTTGCAAAGAATCAAACACGACTGAAGTGACTGCATGCATGCTTGCACGTATGCACCTTTTCATGAAATTTGTGACTACTGATGTTTTAACTTTCAGTCCGAGCAGAGAAGAGAGGAAATTAATCATTTTTTCCTCTAATTGAGGCCTAACTTACTTTTCCTTTCATTTTCAATCCCTCATATACATCCTTTATTCTATTTTCAGATTCTTTGTCCTTTACAGACCTCTCTAGGTCCCCGCTTCCTGCATTTACGTCTCTTGTTCTCTCTTGTCTGGTCTTGTTTGGGTCTTTCCAAGGAAGGAGGGGTGATGGGAGTGAGGGGAAAGTCAGCTTTTAGAAAGTCGAATTCAATGTCTGTTAAGAGTGGGCTGTGGGCAGGCCAAGGGGGACCGTTCAGGGAAGTTTTGAAGCTTGGGTGAGCCTATGCGCCTGCCGCTACAGTCAGATAAGTTTCTGGGATCATGGGCCCCCCAGGCTGTTATAGCTATATGGGCCCAAGTTTTGAAGGAGTCAGGGCAGGGCAGGATATGGTGGGAGACTAGAGCTTCCAAAAGTTATGTGATTTGTACAATCAGCTGAAGAGACTTGGATCTGCCCTGTTCTGAGATCTCCACAGTTATGACCTCTTTGCTCTGCACTGCAACACGATTCCAAAGGCTGACAGTCATCAGATGCCTTCCAAGGCTCAGGGTCGGGAAGAAGTAGGGTGACACGGTCTCTGAATGAAGGAGGCCCCTGCCCATCTCAGTCCCACCAGCAGCACCAGCTCCAAAGGCACTCGGACCCCCTTGCGTTTCTTGGGGAGTTCTGGGCATCATCCTTACCTGATCCTCACTAGGCAATACCTTCTGCTGGTCACATTGGCCCAACAAAGTGTGGGGACACTTGGCTTCCAGTTAATCATGACTTATCAAACTTGAGGATAATTTCTTTCCTGGAGAGTGGGTTCATTTCCTATAGCTGCAGTGACAAATGACTGCAAACTTGGTGGCTTAAGACAACACATATTCAAGATAGTGAGAAGATGCAACCCAGACTGGGAGAAGGTGCTTGCAAAAGACATTACTGATACAGGACTGTCACCCAAAATATACAAATAACTTTTAAAACTCAACAATAAGAAAACTAACAATCTGATTACAAAGTGGGCCTAAGACCTTAACAGACACTTCCACAAAGCAGGCAGACAGATGGTAAGAAAGTGTATGAAAAGATGCTTCACATCGCATGTCACATGTTAATTTGCACATTAGCAAACTGCAGATTAACACCTCCATTAGACACTACTGGACAACTCTCAGAAAGGCTAAAATCAGAGATAAGGACAACACCAAATGCCAGAGAGGATGTGGAGTCACAGGAACCCTCATCCACCGCTGGTGGGAATATGAAATGGTGCAATATCTGGAAGACAGTTTGGTGGTGTCTGACAAAACTCAGCAGACAATGCAGCAATTGTACTCCTTGGTATTTACCCAAAGGAGCTGAGACCTTGTGTCCACACAAAACCTGCACATGGATATGTATAGCAGCTTTATTCATGATTGCCAAGACTTGGAAGCAACCAAGATATCTTTTTTTTTTTTTCCAAGATATCTTTTAGTAGGTGAGTGGATAAATAAACTGTGGCACATTCAGACAATGGGATGTTATTCAGCGAGAAAAAGAAATGAGCTATCAAGCCATGAAGAGACATAGAGGAAACAAATGCATGTTAGTGTAAGTGAAAGAAGTCTATCTGAAAAGGGTACTTGGTGTATGATTCCAACTATATGACATTCGAGAAAGGCAAAATGATGGGGACAGTAAAAAGTTGTTGCCAAGGTTTGGGGGAAGGGAAGAATAAACAGGCAGAGCACTGAGGACTTTTAGGGCCGTGAAACCACTCTGTACGATATTGTAAAGGTGGATATATGTTATTCATCGGTGCTAATCCACAGAGTGAGCAATACTAAGAGTGACCCTTAATGTAAGCTATAAACACTGATGGCAGTGATGTAGGCTCATCAGTTGTAACTAATGTCCCACTCTGGGGGAGAGAATGCTGCTGATGAAAGTGAAAGTTAATCATTCAGTCATGTCCAACTCTTTGCAAACCCATGGACTGTAGCCCGCCAGGCTTCTCTGAATTCTCCAGGCAAGAATACTGGGATGGGTTGCCATTTCCTCCTTCAGGGAATCTTCCTGACCCAGGGTTTGAACCTGGGTCTTCTATATTGTAGGCAGTTTCTTAACCATCTGAACCATCAGATGGAGAGGTTGTATTTGTGTGGGGGCAGAGAATTTGTGTTGTTGTGGGAAATCTCTGTACTTTCTGCTCAGTTTTGCTGTGAATGTAAAACTGTTCTAAAAAATAAGGTCTCTCGGGTCCCTTGTCGGAGAAGGCAATGGCACCCCACTCCGGTACTCTTGCCTGGAAAATCTCATGGATGGAGGAGCCTGGTAGGCTGCAGTCCATGGGATCGCTAAGTCGGATGTGACTGAGCAACTTCACTTTCACCTTTTGCTTTCACGCATTGGAGAAGGAAATGGCAACCCACTCCAGTGTTCTTGCCTGGAGAATCCCAGGGACGGCGGAGCCTGGTGGGCTGCCGTCTGTGGGGTCGCACAGAGTCGGACACGACTGAAATGACTTAGCAATAGCCACGGGTCCCTTGTGGTGCAGTGTTTAAGACTTATGCTCCCAATGCAGAGAGCATGGGTTCGATCCCTGGTCTGGTAAGACCTACGTGCCTAGGAGCAACTAAGCCCGTGGGCCACTACTCAACCTGTGCCCTAGTGCCCAGGAGCCAAGACTACTGAGCCCACGGGCCGTAACCACTGAAGCTCGCGAGGCTTAGAGCCCAGGCTCTGCAACACAAGCACCGCAGTGAGAAGCCTGCCGCAGTGAAGACCCAGGGCAGCCAAAGTAAATAAATGGATCAAATCTATCAAAAACAAACACACCGCACATTTATTCTCTTATAGTTCTGGAGGTGGGAAGTCTGAAATCAGTTTCACGAGGCTGAAACACAGGTACCTTTGGGGTTCTAGGGAAGAACCAGTTCCAGGCCTCTTCTCTTTCTAGAGCTGCATGCCTTGGCTCGTGCCTTCCCCCTCCAACTTCAAGGCCAGCAGTGAAGTGTCTTCAGGCCTCTCTGCTCTGTCTCACGTTGCATTCTCCTCTCTGGCAAAAGCTCCCTCTCTCTCTCTCTCATTTAAGGACACCTGCAGTTGTGTTTAGGGCCCATCTAGTAATTCGGGATAATTTCCTCATCTTAAGATCCTTACTTAATCACACCCACGAAGACCTTCTTTTCATATATGATCACATTTATAGGCTTAGGGGTTAGGACGTGGATGGGTGGGTGGATGCCTTGGGTGGTAGGAGCATTAGCTGACCACACGTGGACAGGGGCCTGGGCCACATAGACGCATGACAGGAACTTCCCTGGTGGGCCAGTGGTTAGGTCTCTGGGCTCCCAGTGCAAGGGGCATAGGTTCCATCCCTGATCAGGTAACTAAGACCCCATATGCTGTGACACATGGCCTAAATAAATAACAAAAACTTTAAAAAATATATGGGAATGCTAATTTTAAAATAAAGTCAATAGGCTCAGAAGAGCTGGGGTTGCCCCACACCCCTCTGACCTTGCCCAGGGCTCGGCCTTCTGGGCTTTCACGGTTTTCCTCAAGGGGTCACCTCCCCTGGAGGAGGAGTCCAGCTCACCTCTCTGAAGATGTTCTGCCCAGATTTGCCGAGAATTCCTGAACATTCCAGCAGCCTTAGCTACAAGTACCCAGTGGGCTCCGTTTTAAGCAGACCCAATATAGAAAACCCCACATGAGTCAGCTGCTATTCCCAGGCCAGATGAAAACCACACTTGGCAGCCAGGCCACCTTGCAGATCCTTTTCAACACATGTTTCCTGGTGCATTTAAAGTTTTCAGTCCCACAAACCCTTATTTGGTGCCAAGCGCTGGGATGGGTACTGAGCTGGGGGCCCCAGAGAAAGATTCCTGTGGCTCTGAGAAGGCAGGAGCTGCGTCCCGGGCATGGAGGGGCCATCGCCGGGCAGAGGACACCCCTGCACGTCCCTGGAGCCATCACCTTCCTGAATTGGTTGAACTCAGCAGGATTTCCACCTGGCAGCTCTGTGTGGAGCGGAGCTCCCTGCCTGCTGGCACCACCCAGCTCATCGTCAGAGGCTGGAGATGCTGCCAAGAGAGAACCTCTCTCCGGGTCGAGTTACACCCTGGCTTGGCCGGGTAGCAGCTGCCCTGCGTGGACCAACCCCTCTCGGGGCTCTGCTCTCCATCTGCTCCTGGGAATTAGTTTCTGGGAACTAAGGTTTCCTGAGCTGTCAGGGTGGAACCCGGCGGCCTTCTTCCTCCTGCATCTGGGCAGTGGGGGG
>SJYW01006014.1:142121-162535 GCA_006410735.1 Raphicerus campestris | reverse complement strand
AATGTATACATATATGTGTGTGTGTGTGTGTGTATGTATGTATAGTTGAATTACTTTGTTCATACAGCAGAAATTAATGCAACATTGTAAATCAATTATACTTCGATTAAAAACAATAATAAGAAACCTAAATCACCGTCCCTGAGAAATTAAGGATATGGGGAGCAGCCTTAAGAAATATAGAAATGTCTCAAGAGCCAGGAGCCTTTCAGTTGCTTGTGGAAGAAATCAAGAAGAAACTAAAAAGGGCTTGTGTTGGGCTCTCAAGAGTGGGGAGTCCAGAAGAGGGGTGCAGGCCTTCCTTAGGTGACCTCTCCTGGGCCCTTGTCTCCTCCTATTCTGGTTCTGCACGTCTCCGCTGCCCTTGGTATGTCAGTTTCACACCCTTCTCCTTCAGACACACCCTATACTTAGAGAAAAAAGATGGCTGCTCCCAGCCCTAAGTGAAGTGAAGTGAAGTTGATCAGTCGCGTCCGACTCTTCCCGACCCCGTGGACTGTAGCCTACCAGGCTTCTCTATCCATGGGATTCTCCAGGCAAGAATACTGGAGTGGGTTACCATTTCCTTCTCCAGGGGATGTTAACCCTAAGCCAAATAAAATACCAAAGGAAAAAGAAAGCCCACTTTCAGCAGGCCTGTATGGAATTTCAGAAGAGAAGTGCCGCACCAGTTAGCGGAAGTAGAAACCAACTCCAGTATTCTTGCCTGGAGAATCCCATGGACAAGGAAGCCTGGCGGGCTACTGTCCATGGGGTCGCTGAGAGTCAGACACAACTGAGACCAACACACAGGACATCCAGAGCGAAGCCCCACACCACGTGGCTGGAGGCTTGGCAGGCGTCAGCTGACCCAGGCCGGGCTCGGCTGGTGGTCGCTGCACCTTAGCCTGCAGCTCCTCTCTGAGTCTGGGGCTCAGGCCCTCGCCCTGTGTCTGTGTGAGCTGGCCCTGGCTGGAGGGGAAGTCGCCACCTGATGTGTGTGTATGTTCTCAGTCGCTCAGTCACGTCTGATTCTATGTGACCCCGTGGCCCACCAGGCTCCTCTATCCATGGGATTTTTCAGGCAAGAATCCTGGAGTGGGTTGCCATTCCCTTCTCCAGGGGATCTTTCCGATCCAGGGATCAAACCCGGGTCTTTTGCATCTCTTACATGGCAGGCAGATTTTTTATTTTTTTACTGCTGGGGAAGCCCGCTGCCATCTGGAGGAGGCTCTTTTCACACTGATATGGGTGTGCAAGAGCTTGAATGGCTGCTTGCCAGGCCTCTGGAGCCAACGCTCAGGACTCGCTTCCTCCTTCCCCCACCTAATTCCACAGCCCGGAGCAAGTCCCGCAGGGTGGTGGTCCACATGTGTTACCCCTGCCCAGAAATCCTAACATTCAAGGTGATGCTACTAAGAGCCGGGGCCTTCAGGAGATGCCCAGGTCATGAAGGTGGGGCCCCCGTTAGTGCCCAGAGGGAATCCTGCTGCCGTGTCAGGTTTCAGAGAAAACACGCCATCTGCATTGCGGGTCGCTGGCCCCCACTGGACTCCAAATTTGCTTGTGCCTTGACCATAGACTTCCAAGACTCCAGAGATGTAAGAAATCCATTTATGTTGTCAGTAAACCACCTGGTCTATAGTACAGCAGCTCAAACAGACTAGGACACGTGGCCATACCCAAAGGGCTCGTGTGGTGGAGAAACCGCAAAGTCCGACGGCAGAGGCGCGAATGTAGGAGGGTAGGGCTGGGGCCAGTCACGCACTGACCGCTGCTTGGATTGACCCCGATGGACACAGCCCTTTCCCCCTATGATGGGTTAGGTCTGGATGACAAACCCACACCCGAGTAAGGGGGAGGGTCAGACACTCTGACAGATGCACCCCCAAACCACATGGAATAACAGAATGAGGGGACAGCTCCCCAGCTGGAAAAGGGTTCTGGGCAGACAAAACCCCACAACCTCCTCTACAGGCAGGAAGGCTAGTAATGGCCTCCATGGGACAGAGGCCACCAAGGGAAGTGAACCACCACCAAAGGCTTTGGGAACTCAGAGGGGACAACGCAACCTGGAGTGGCCAGGAAAGGCCTTTCTGGAATAAGGCACCCAAACTGAGCCCTAAGGGAGGCGGTGCACTGCAGGCAGAGGGAGCCAGCTGTCCACCAGCGAGCAGGGGCAGACCTCTGTTCAGGGAGGCGAGCGCCTGCAGCCAGGGGAGGGGTGGGCAGACCGCGGGCAGATGCAGAGGGTAAAGGGGTCTGGAGGTTATCGCAAAGGCAATGGAAATCCTTCAAGGGCTTCCTTGATGGCTCAGTGGGTAAAGAATCTGCCTGCTAAGGCAGGAGGCCCAGGAGACAGAGTCCCTGGGTCAGGAGGATCCAATGGAATAGGGCAGGGCCTGGACAATCCCCATGGACAGAGGAGCCTGGCAGGCTACAATCCATGAGGTCGCAAAAGGGTCGAACAGGACTGAGCGGCTAAGCAGCAAGCAAGCAAAGGGCTTTAAGGAGGGGTGTGATGTGATCCCACTGGCAGGTAGGCAGGTGGCTCTGATATCACCCTGGGGGATAAATGAGGGGGATGGGTGGCGCTGGTGCAAAAACTGGAGACCCTTAGGGGATGGAGTTGCTGAGCTGGAACTAGTACAGAGGGAACACAGAGAGGGAATAAGTCAGGAGACATCCCACACTGTTTAAGGACAAGAACTGGTTTCTTTCTGATGGGAGATGAACAAGAGGAAGAGTCCAGAATGGAACCAAGTGCCCAGATAAGGACAGTCAGCTCACGCGTCTCAGTGGCTCCCACCACGAAGCTTGCCTCCCGCTCAAGCAGGGGTCCATCAGGGTGTCCTGGAAGGCAGCTCTCCTGGGCTGCTGGCTGCAGAGACTTGGGGATCCAGGGTTCTCCCCTCTTGGGGAGTCACTCACTATAACGCGTGGCTCCCCGAGGTTACCTTGAGGGTGACTCCTTCCACCCACTAGAAATTAAAGGAGGAAGAGGTGGGGGAAGGTTTTGCAGACCAAGCCTAGAAGATCCATAAATCACTCCTGCTGTAATTTCTCGAGCTTTATCTCCTTCGCACACTCACACCTGGGAGCCTGGGAAACACAGTCCAAACTGTGTGTCCGGGAAGAAGAGATAGTGGACTCAGTGCTCAGCTTGTGCCGCACTGGATTTGGGGCCTAGGGGAACCCGGCAGGGAAGACTGCAGGGCAAGGAAGTGTGGGGAGGAATGAATTTAAGTGTGCATCTACGTGGAATTGTGCTAATAGTGCACAGAGCCGAGGTGACAAACCTGGGGAGGAAGCTCTCCAAGGCGGCGGTCAGCAGAAGAAGGACTTCGGGCAGGAGCCTGAGTATTCAAGTCCAAGGAACAGTGACCTGTATTCTGGGGACAGTGGGACCTATGGCAGACATTTGAGTGGATGAGTAACCAGAGCCTTTTGAAGGGAGACCTACCCTGGGGGCGCAGTAGGGCTAGAAGGGGGAGGGTCAGGAGGCCTGGGCCAGGTTAAAGGAGTGCTCCCCGAGCTCATGGGGAAGGGGTTCTTCTTGTTAATCCCACGAAGAAGTTCATTCCTTTCCTTGACAATTTTTGTTTCCTGATTAAAGCTAAATCCAGTGAAAGGATTCTCTTTAAGAGAACTCGTCAGACATTAGAACTCAGGAGAGGAGGGGTTGGTCTGGACTCAGGTTAATGGAGGCTTTCTCTTTTAAGTTTATCTTTTGTATGGGCTTCCCAGGTTGCTCAGTAGGTAAAGAATCCACCTGCAATGCAGGAGTTGCAGGAGATGTGGGTTTGATCCCTGGGTCAGGAAGCGGACATGGCAACCTACTCCAGTATTCTTGCCTGGAGAATTCCATGGACAGAGGAGCCTGGTGGGCTACAGTCCCTAGGGTTGCAAAGAATCAAACACGACTGAAGTGACTGCATGCATGCTTGCACGTATGCACCTTTTTATGAAATTTGTGACTACTGATGTTTTAACTTTCAGTCCGAGCAGAGAAGAGAGGAAATTAATCATTTTTTCCTCTAATTGAGGCCTAACTTACTTTTCCTTTCATTTTCAATCCCTCATATACATCCTTTATTCTATTTTCAGATTCTTTGTCCTTTACAGACCTCTCTAGGTCCCCGCTTCCTGCATTTACGTCTCTTGTTCTCTCTTGTCTGGTCTTGTTTGGGTCTTTCCAAGGAAGGAGGGGTGATGGGAGTGAGGGGAAAGTCAGCTTTTGGAAAGTCGAATTCAATGTCTGTTAAGAGTGGGCTGTGGGCAGGCCAAGGGGGACCGTCCAGAGAAGTTTTGAAGCTTGGGTGAGCCTATGCGCCTGCAGCTACAGTCAGATAAGTTTCTGGGATCATGGGCCCCCCAGGCTGTTATAGCTATATGGGCCTAAGTTTTGAAGGAGTCAGGGCAGGGCAGGATATGGTGGGAGACTAGAGCTTCCAAAAGTTATGTGATTTGTACAATCAGNTAGGATTGACTGGTTTGATCTCCTTGCAGTCCAAGGGACTCTCAAGAAACTTCTCCAGCACCGCATTTCAAAAGCATCAGTTCTTTGGCTCTCAGCCCTCTTTATGGCCCAACCCTGACCAGGTAAGAGCAGGAATAGCTCTGAGAGGTAAGAGAGAGTGGGGCCTGCAGACAAGGGGCCAGATGTTCAGGGAGAGAGGTCACTCTTATTTATTGATAATTTCTCAAATCTGCCTTGGGGAGAATGCTGAGTTCTAATCCCACCTTCTTGGAGATGAAGAAACCCAGGGTCAGAGAGGTTGGGCAACATCCCCAAGGCTACACAGCTGTGAATGGATACTCAGAAGCCCAGTTCCCAAAGTCTGAACCCTGGTCTGGGGATGGCATCTCAGAAAGGCTGGCCCAGGCCCTGGTAAGCATGAGCTCCCTGCTGGCTGGCCAGCTGGAGGAAGCAGCGGCGCTCTTGGGGCTCTCAGCAGGAAGCCGGCCCCCAGTGCTGAGTCACTCTGGCCCCTGGTCGGTGTCGGCAGGAGGAAGGTGGGTTGCCTGGGCCGTAGTAACCGCTTCCTTCGCTCCCTCGGGTTCCCAGAAGCCCAGAGTGGTCTGTCTAGTTGCGGACTGGCTAACTCCCAGGCCACTAGCCCTGACCCTCCCTCGTCACCTGTGCATGGGCAGGGCTGACTCACGGCAAGTTGGAGCACCCTCAGGGTGCTCTCGAATTAGGGGTGTCACCAGTAGGTAACCCATCCTCTGGAAGACTGACCGTAGTGCTGAAGGAGGAACACAGGGCTGAGAGAGGAACACGGGGCCCGAGGGTCTGGGGGAGCCAGAGCTGGAGGCCAGAGTGTGCTTAGGAAGGCCACATCTGAGCCTTGAGATGAAAAGTGCCTGGTGGGTGGAGAAAGGTGAGAAGGGCCTTCCCCACAAGGGCAGGGTGGGCACGTGGGGACGCAGATGGAGCCCCAGGGTGGCCCCTGTAGACTGGCCTATAGGGGTGGGTCAGGGAGAGTGGAGGCTGACTTGTGGGCTCCCTGAGTTCTCAGGAGGCTCCACTTTGATCAGGCTCTGGGTGCACTCTCAGCAGGCAAGGCTGGCCAAGGGGTCCTGCCCTGGGAGTGGCTGGTGGCAAGGGAGCCTGAGAGGGCCCAGTGTCTCACGTCCTCACAGAGACTGGAAGATGGAGGTCTGGTTGAGCAGGTGCACTCTGACCCAAATGCTGGGCTCTGACGGGGAGTCCTTTCTGGACAGTGGGCCTGTCGGGGCCTCACCTGGCTTCCCGCAGGCGGGGCCTNAGGTAACCCATCCTCTGGAAGACTGACCGTAGTGCTGAAGGAGGAACACAGGGCTGAGAGAGGAACACGGGGCCCGAGGGTCTGGGGGAGCCAGAGCTGGAGGCCAGAGTGTGCTTAGGAAGGCCACATCTGAGCCTTGAGATGAAAAGTGCCTGGTGGGTGGAGAAAGGTGAGAAGGGCCTTCCCCACAAGGGCAGGGTGGGCACGTGGGGACGCAGATGGAGCCCCAGGGTGGCCCCTGTAGACTGGCCTATAGGGGTGGGTCAGGGAGAGTGGAGGCTGACTTGTGGGCTCCCTGAGTTCTCAGGAGGCTCCACTTTGATCAGGCTCTGGGTGCACTCTCAGCAGGCAAGGCTGGCCAAGGGGTCCTGCCCTGGGAGTGGCTGGTGGCAAGGGCGCCTGAGAGGGCCCAGTGTCTCACGTCCTCACAGAGACTGGAAGATGGAGGTCTGGTTGAGCAGGTGCACTCTGACCCAAATGCTGGGCTCTGACGGGGAGTCCTTTCTGGACAGTGGGCCTGTCGGGGCCTCACCTGGCTTCCCGCAGGCGGGGCCTGGCCCTCACTCACCTCAGCTCCTTCTGAACTGCAGCCTTCTCTGGCAAAACAGGACAGCCTTCCCAGGAAGGTGGTGGAGGTGGGAGCAGCCCCGGAACCAATCCAACCAACTCCCTCCTCCTCCAAAAGCCGAGCCCCATGCAGCACTCCTGCGGCCGCAACCCTGAAAAGAGGAAGCACCAGGCCAGTGCTTTACTGTCTGCAAAGCGCTTTCAGCTCTTTCCTTGCTGGTGTCCAGGCCACCCTCTCCCCCTATCTGAAGGCAGGGGTACTGATAACTTCTGCCCCAGTGGTTTCCAGGCAAAGCAAAAGAGGGAAGGACCAACAGAGATTGGGGTGCAGTCCAAAGACCCAGGTTCTGGAGCTTCCAGCAGCTCACAGTGCAGCCCTGACATGCTCTCACCTCCTTCCACCAGTGACTGACACGCGGCAGGGAAGCTTCAGACCCTGGACCCCTGGAGCCTCCTGTGAGCCTCTTGACCTTGTGCCTGAAGGGCTGGGGGTAATTCTGCAGATTCTGCAGGCATCGAGTCTGAACTCCAGGGGCAGTGGGCAGAGAAGGAACCATCTCCTCCCCAAGTCGGGACAGGAAGCTGCCCATCAGCTCGAGTTATCCTCAAGGATAAGCCCAGACCTGCCGAGGCTCTCAGGCCCCAACTTTCTCTGGCAGGTGAAATGAACTCAGATGACCGCCCTATGTTACTCTCTAGAAATGGAGAGGGGCAGGCAGAGAGACTGGGGCCTCGAGACTTCAGGGACTGGGGGCAGGGTGAGAAGAGCAAGGCACTCATCTCAGGTACAAAATGAAACACAGCTCTGTCATCTAGACAGATACTATTTTGTTTTTTAATTTTATTTTTGGCCACATCGAAAGACACGCCCTGATGTTGGGAAAGAATGAGGACAGGAGGAGAAGAGGGTAACAGAGGATGAGATGGGTGGATGGCATCACTGACTCAACGGACAGGAGTTTGAACAAACTCCGGGAGATGGTGAAAGACAGCCTGGTGTGTTGCAGTCCATGGGATCTCAGAGCTGGACATGACTGAGTAACTAAACAACAGAAGCATGCAGGGTCTTGATTCCCTGGCCAAGGATGGAGCCCGTGTCCCTTGCAGTGGAAGCTCAGAGTCTTAACCACGGGACCACCAGGCCCTGTGTAGCTCCTCTGTACACTCATCCAAATACCTCCTGTATCTGAACCAAGTGAGATGCAAGCGAAAGTCCTACAGTCAAAAGACATGATTTGACAGGTAACTCTTCTGTATTTAAAGGATAGCCAATAAGGGCCTGGTCTTCCCCAGGGGCTCAGTCAGTAAAGAGTCCACCTGGAATCCAGAAGAGACCTGGGTTTGATCTCTGGGTTGGGAAGATCCCCTGGAGGAGGATCCCACTCCAGCATTTTTGCCTGGAGAATCCCCCTGGACAGAGGAGCTTGGTGGATTACATTCCCTGGGGTTGCAGAGAGTTGGACACAACTGAGCAACTAAACCCAAAGCATAAGAAGGACCTATGGCATAGCATGGGGAACTCTGCTTAATATTATATGACAATTTAATCAGGAAAAGACATCTTAACCATTGGACTGTCCTAACCGCTTAACCACTGTGTAATTTTCCTCAGCCTGAGGCTCAGGCATGTCTTGGGCTTCTTAGGAACTCTCAAGGCTAAAGGGGCTTAGAAGTGGAGGGAGCAAGAGAGGGAGGTTCCCAGGTTGGGGGCACAGTTGTATGCAAAGGCCTGGAGGCAGGAATGCTGTTCAGTTGACCTGTCAGGGGGATACAAGAAAATCTTTTGTGCCCTTGTGTATGGTAACAGCTTTATTGAGTTGTAGTTCAGATACTGTGCAATTCACCCAGTTAAAGTACCCAAATAATGTTCTTTATTTACTGAGTTGGGCAACCATCACCAGGACCAATTTTAGAAATTTTTTTTGAGGGGGAATGCATTGTACTGCTTCCAGAATCTTAGTTCCTTGGCCAGAGATTGAACCTGAGCCCCAACAGTGAAAGGACCAAGTGCTAACCTCTGGACCAGCAGGGAATTCTCCACAAAAATTTTATCACCCCCAAAAAGAAACCTTTTAGCAGCCATTTCACTCCAACACTGCCTCTAGTCCTAGGAAACCACGAATCTGCCAAGAAAATAAAATGATTTTTATGTTGCATATTAGATTTTTGCAGATCCTAAACTTGTCTTAACTGTGTAGATACGTAATTGTGCTGACATTCTGACATTTCCCTTCACTGGGAAAGCCCTAAGACTCCCCTAGACAGTGTTCCAGTCTGATGCTCTCCATTTAAAGTATACAAAGTATTTTTATTTCAACTACTTTTTCACTGAAATCTTTCTAAGATATTCTGAGAATTGCCCCAGTAGCCATTCCTCCTGTTCTTTACCAATAGGATCCCAAATTCATTTGGAGCTGCAAATATCTCATTTAAGGACCACATATTTTCCAGCTTCCATTGGAAGGTGTAGCTGTATATAACTAAGTTCTGGCCAATGAGATGTGAGCAGAAGTATTGTGTGGCACTTACTTCCTCTTTAGAAATGAGGGAGATGGCTCTTTCCCCTGTTTTCATCCTTCTGCCTAAATAAAGTATGTAAGTACTGGAGCTTTTGCAGCCGTTCTAGACCATGAGGTGATTTTGAGACTAAAGATGCTGCAAGGCAATGGCACCCCACTCCAGTACTCTTGCCCGGAAAATCCCATGGATGGAGGAGCCTGGTGGGCTGCAGTCCATGGGGTCGCTAAGAGTCGGATATGACTGAGGGACTTCACTTTCACTTTTCACTTTCATGCACTGGAGAAGGAAATGGCAACCCACTCCAGTGTTCTTGCCTAGAGAATCCCAGGGACGGGGGAGCCTGGTGGGCTGCCCTGTCTGACGGGGTTGCAGAGTCAGACACAACTGAAGTGACTTAGCTGCAGCATGCTGCAAGGAAGAGAAACACAAGAAAATGAGTTTCTGTCACCTGGGAGCATTTTAATCCCAGACTTCCTGTCTCTGGGCTATTCAACTTTATTGTCATAAATTACATGAAATAAAATATACCCATTTAAATGTACTGTTCAATGAGGTTTGACATATGCAACTATCATCCCAATATAATGTTTCCCCATTACCACCAAAAGTTTCCTTGTGCCTTTTTATAGTCAATCCCCATCCCCTTCTCCCATATATCTACTCTATCTGCTTTCTGTCCTCTAGATTAGTTTTGCTCGGGGCTACTTTTATATGAGAAAGAACAAAAGGTCCATTTTACTGAAGGCAATATTTTGGGTGGGGGCCCTTTATTGTTTGCAGCTGATTCTAATGCAGAACCGAATATAGATATATTACACACGGTCTCAGACATTGTAATATGTTTTTGGTAACTTCAGACCATTGTTAGATCTCTTGTGTCTTTGATTGTTCCCTGGGAAACAGATTTTGAGATGAGATTTTCAGCAGGAGGTTTATTAGGGAGCATCCTTGGGGACACACCTCTGCAGTAAGTAAGAGACACAGAATAAGGCAGCAATAGCTTATAAGAAAGGCTCTTATAAAAGAGCCTCAGCCATTCCCACAGGGAGCTCTGAGGTTGGGTAGACCTTCAGAGACATCCCAAGCTGGGTCCCCAAGCTAACAGTTCCTGGATCTGGGCTATCCCTGGGGAGTGTTGAAACTTAGACGTGGCAGCTCTTTTCTTTCTCTTTTTTAAAAATTTATTTTGTTTATTTATTATTTATTTTTGGTTGTCTTCATTGCTACACAATGGATTTCTCTAGTTGCAGAGAGTGGGGGCTGCTCTTCATGGTGGTGCTTGGGCTTCTCATTGCAGGAGTTTCTCTCGTTTGCAGACCACAGGCTAAAGGGCGTGCAGGTTTCAGTAGCTGTGACTCTTGGGCTCAGTAGCTGCAGTCTGTGGGCTCTAGAGCTCAGGACTCAGGACTCAGTAGTGTTGCCCCACAGCGTGTGGAATCTTTCTGGACCAGGGATCGAACCCGAGTCCCCTACATTCTGGCAGACAGATTCTGAGCCCCATTGGGCCACCAGGGAAGCCCCAGGCAGTTCTTTTCACTTCAGGGCAGTTCCCAGGATGGCATGAGCCGAGAGCTATCAGTAGTCAGTAGTTAGTACTAAGCTATTAGTAGCCAGTACTTCCAGCAGTGTCTCGGGTCTGATGCAGAGTCCGGGAGGCGTGTCACGGCCGCCACGGTGACATGAGTTCTGGTGGTGTCCTCAGGGCAGCTCAGCAGTGTGGAAGTGGCATGTACCTGCTGGGCGAGACCTCATGACCCTCTTGGGCAGATGCCTGGCTCTGGGGGCCCTGAAGCTCTCAGAACAGCAGAGGCCTGATCTTGGGGGCAAGGCCGTGAGTTGTCAAAGAAGTTGTTTCCCCACAAAGCTGTCTGCTCTGCTTCTGTGGGACCTTCTCTGGGTTCCTCCTCCTGGGTTCTGTCTAGGCAGGACCCCACCTGGGAGGCTATGGGGGCAGATACCTTCTCTTCCTNTCCTAGCTTTATGACCTCATTTAATGTTAGTTATCTCCTAAAAGGCCTAGCTTTAAAACCAGGCACTTTGGGGGTGTTAGGGCTTCAGGGTATCAATTGCGGGGGAGTGGGTGGGGGGACCTGATTCAGTCCAGAGAAGGGTGGTTGCTCTAGGGGAAGGGACACTCTAGTTTGTCTTGACCACCACCCACCACCGCCCCAGAGCTTGCAAGGATAAAAAAGAAAGGGAGACCCATGGCGACGTGCCCCCGAGTCACATTCCCTGGGTGACTCCAAAGGTTGCAGCATCCGCCTCAGGGGCGGTCACGAACACCAGTGGACCTCAGGGATAAGCTAGATGGTTAAGGGTTCATTTCTGCACCTCTGATCGCTGCTGACCAGAGGCAGAATCCAGTGACCCTTCCTGCTGGTGCTGCCAGCAAGTGTTCCACCTGCTTTCTCTGCTTTGAGCTTCTTGGGGTCAGGAGAAGGGCGGGCAGCCAGAGGAGCCATCTTGCCCACTCTGTTCCTGGTAGCTACATCGTAATTACAAATGAATCAAAAGAGGACCTGGAAATATGCTGGCCTTCGCTTTCTCAAACATTCAGGAGCAGAGGTTTGTGAGCTAGAACTTCATTTATTTGAAACAACCTCCCTAGTAAGACAGGCACTCAAGTTCAGCAAATTACTACAAATAGATTATTTAAGTAGTTTTTTTTTTTTTTTTTTCCCAATGCCTGTGTGGGCCCAGCACAGTAACATTTTGAATTGGCTTTAAACCTGGCTATCACTGATTATATATGCAACGTTGGAGATCTCAATTTCTCCAAGCAGAGGTGTCCTCATCTATAAACAGGGGAAAGAATCTCAAGAATGTTAGGTATAGCATATGTAAGAGTGCTTCAAAAACAACATCATACCCCAGACACAGGAAACAAATTTATGAATACCAAAAGGCAAAGGGGGTGGGGAGGGATAAGTTAGGAGTTCGAAATTAGCAGATGCGCATTCAGTTCAGTTCAGTTCAGTCGCTCAGTCATGTCCGACTCTTTGCGACCCCATGAATCGCAGCACGCCAGGCCTCCCTGTTCATCACCATCTCCCGGAGTTCACTCAGACTCACGTCCATCGAGTCCGTGATGCCATCCAGCCATCTCATCCTCTGTCGTCCCCTTCTCCTCCTGCCCCCAATCCCTCCCAGCATTAGAGTCTTTTCCAATGAGTCAACTCTTCTCATGAGGTGGCCAAAGTACAGATAACCAGCAAGGACCTACTGTACAGCACAGGGAACTATACTTTGTAAAAACCTATAAAGGAAAAGAATCTGAAAAAGGATTATATATATATATATACACACACACACACATATATGTATATGTATGTATATATGCATAAGGGCTTCCCAGTGGTAAAGAATCTGCCTGCAATGCGGGAGACCTGGGTTTGATCCCTGGGTCAGGATGATCCCCTGGAGGAGGAAATGGCAACCTGCTCCAGTATTCTTGCCTGGAAAAATCCTATGGACAGAGGAGACTCCTGGGGTACAGTCCATAGGGTCACAAAGAGTCGGACACGACTGAGTGGGCACAATATACACACATATATATATATACTGGATTCACTTTGCTGTATATCTGAAACACTGTAAATCAACTATACTTCAATAAATTAAATAAAAAAGAAGATAGACTCTAAAAACAAATTTTGTACATACAAAATAGAATAGATGAAAATATTTAATATTTGTCTTATGCAGAAGGTGAATGGGAATCTTCATTTCCAAGGAGATCTTAGAAATAATGACAAAAAGGCAAGTATTTTGTAATAACATATAAAGGAAAAGAATCTGGAAAAGAATACATACACACATATACTTGTGCTCTCGGCAGTGAAATCCTAACCACTGGACTGCCAGGGGATTCTCTGTACACCTGAAACTAACACAGCATTGTAAATTAACTACCTACTGACATGAGGGCGTTAGTCACTCTATCGTGTCCAGCTCTTTGTGACCTCGTGGACTGTAGCCTCCCAGGTTCCTCTGTCCATGGAATTCTCGAGGCAATAATACTGGAGTGGGTAGCAATTATCCTCTCCAGGGGATCCTCCCCACCCAGGGATTGAACCCTGGTCTCCTGCATTGCAGGCAGATTCTTTACTGTCTGAGCCACCAAGAAAGCCGAATCAACTATACCTCAATTTAAAAAAAGCACAAAAGTAAGTCAAATATCATTAAGAATAATCAGAATCATTCCTGACTTGAAGTTTTCACAGCCATTGAATGGAAGACAAATTATATGACACTTGTTACGGGTCCAATGCTGCTGCTGCTAAGTCGCTTTAGTCATGTCCGACTCTGTGTGACCCCATAGACGGCAGAATACGTTGATGTCCTAACCCCCTGGACATCAACGGTACCTGGAGTTGTGACCTTATTTGGAAATAGGTTCTTTGTAGTTGATTCAGTTCAGTCACTCAGTCGTGTCCGACTCTTTGTGACCCCATGAATTGCAGCACACCAGGCCTCCCTGTCCATCAGCAACTTCCAGAGTTCACTTAAACTCACGTCCACTGAGTTCGTGATGCCATTCAGCCATCTCATCCTCTGTCATCCCCTTTTCCTCCTGCTCCCAATCCCTCCCAGCATCAGAGTCTTTTCCAATGAGTCAACTCTTCACATGAGGTGGCCAAAGTATTGAAGTTTCAGCTTTAGCATCAGTCCTTCCAGAGAAATCCCAGGGTTGATCTCCTTTATTAAGTTCCTATGAAAGAGGAAACCTGGCCCAGAGACAGACATGCAGAGGGAAGGTGATGTGAAGATACAGGGAGAAGACAGCCACCTATAAGCCAAGAGACACCTGAAGCTATGGAAGCTAGGCAAGAGGCCTGTAAAGACTTTGGTCTCTGCTGAGAAGGAAAGATGGAGACCCTGGGTACCACAACTGGCTCCGATGATGTCATCACAGCCTGGTACTGTTCCTGCTGTTCCTGCTGTCATTACAGCATTTTAACATTTATTTATTTATTTTGGTTGCGCTGGGTCTTTGTTGCTGTATGTGGGCTTTCTCTAGGAAGAGTAGTTGGGGTTACTCTTCCTAGTAGCACATAGGATTCTCATTGCGTGGCTTCTCTAGTTGCAGAGTAGAGGCTCTAGTGTCACTAAGTGTGGCATGTGGGCTCAGTAGTGGTGGCTCCTGGGCTCAGTTGCTTGGTGGCATGTGGAATCCTCCAGAGCCAGAGGTCAAATCCGTGTCCCCTGCACTGGCAGGAGAATCCTGTCCACTGCACCACCAGGGAGAGCCCTCCTTTAGCATTTAAGGCTTCACTCAGGGCCACCTAAGAGACTTATTCCCTCTGGTGCAGTTTTGTCCTCTGCCTGCAGAAAGAGGTGTCTGGGTTCAGACCACCTTGCTTGCCGGCCCCCTGCCACCAGCCAATTCCCCCCAAAACCACCCACCACCATTTCTCTCTGCAGCCTCCTGTGTGGTGGGGGTTCCACTCACTGTGCTTTTGTGGAGGAGGATTTGATGGAGATTTGAGTTTTCTCCTGGAGACGCTAGGAAGACAGTTTGTCTCAGCCTAACACTAAGGCCCAGCTCCACATTTATGGCTGTTTCTGTGGTTACCTTTCTTCGGGGATGTTTGGGGTAGGCGGTGATGGTAGAGGTGGGGGCGTGTGCATATTTGCTCTTCTAGAACCCAGATTTTCTGAAGCCACTGGCAAGGGCCTTGGGAGGCACAGACCTCCATTTTTGCCTGCTAGCTGCTCACCACATGGCAGGCAGATGGGAAAGTCTGCAGGAAACACGGGTCCACCTCCCCCTGAGACCTAGGGGCTCTTAGCCCAGAGGATGAGGTGGCAACCAAGTCCCTTCTTCAGCAGAGACCGAAGACCCACTGAATGTCAGGGAAGGAGGGGTTGGAAGAAGCCTGCTCCTGTCCATTTTACAGGGGGGGAAACCGAGGCTGAAGGAGTCCAAGTCACTGAAAGTCGCTCAGTCGTGTCCGACTCTTTGTGACCCCATGGACTGTACATGTACAGTCCATAGAATTCTCCAGGCCAGAATACTGGAATGGGTAGCCATTCCCTTCTCCAGGGGATCTTCCCCACCCAGGGATCAAACCCAGATCTTCCAGATTGCAGGCAGATTCTTTACCAGCTGAGCCACAAGGGAAGCCCAAGAATACTGGAGTGGGTAGCCTTTCCCTTCTCCTTCCTTTCTGACCCAGGGATCAAACCCAGGTCTCCCGCATTGCAGGTGGATTCCTTATGAACTGAGCTATCAAGGAAGCCCTCTACATATAATGGAATAGTATTCAGCTTTAATATGGAAGGAAATCATGTCACAGGCTCCAACGTGGATGAACCTCAGGAAGTTATACTAAGTGAAATAAGTGAAAGTCACTCAGTCGTGTCCGACTCTTTGTGACCTCATGGACTGTACAGTCCATGGAATTCTCCAGGCCAGAATACTGGAGTGGGTTGCCATTCCCTTCTCCAGGGGATCTTCCCAATCCAGTGATNAAGTCACTCAGTCGTGTCCGACTCTTTGTGACCCCATGGACTGTACAGTCCATGGAATTCTCCAGGCCAGAATACTGGAGTGGGTTGCCATTCCCTTCTCCAGGGGATCTTCCCAATCCAGTGATGGAACCCAGGTCTCCTGCATGGGTGTATTACCAGCTGAGCTACAAGGGAAGCCCAAGAATATCGGAGTGAGTAGTTTTTCCCTTTTCCAGGGGATCTTCCCAACCCAGGGATCGAACCTAGGTCTCCCGCATTGCAGGCGGATTCTTTTACCAGCTGAGCCACCAGGGAAGCCCGAAGGGGTCCATGGACCTATCCAAAGGGCCTCGAGTCAGCAAAGGCAACCAGAACTGGAACCCAGGCCTCCCTCCGCCAGGGCCCCGGGCTCCTTCCCTGAACCAGGCGCGGGAAGGCTGGTGCCATCTGCTTACGGGACGGGCAGGGGGGTGGTACCAGAAGGGGCCTGGCCAGCGGCCTGAGGCGACTTGAGAGGCTTCTTCCCCCTCCTGGGCCACCGGGGCCACACTTCCTGGCAGAGAACCCGGGAGGACGCGGGGCTGTCCTCTCCCGGGCACCGCCCCACAGGCCTCTCCCACACTCTCAGGCCAGGGGCCAAAGGTTAGGAAGGCGGAGCTGGCGCTTGGCTCCGCCCCCCTNTCATGACCCAGATGATCACGATGGTGTGATCACTCATCTAGAGCCAGATATCCTGGAATGTGAAGTCAAGTGGGCCTTAGAAAGCATCACTACAAACAAAGCTAGTGGAGGTGATGGAATTCCAGTTGAACTATTTCAAATCCTGAAAGATGATGCTGTGAAAGTTCTGCACTCAATATTCCAGCAAATCTGAAAAACTCAGCAGTGCCCACAGGACTGGAAAAGGTCAGATTTCATTCTAATCCCAAAGAAAGGCAATGCCAAAGGATGCTCAAACTACCGCACAATTGCACTCATCTCACATGCTAGTAAAGTAATGTTCAAAATTCTCCAAGCTAGGCTTCAGCAATACGTGAACTGTGAACTTCCTGATGTTCAAGCCAGTTTTAGAAAAGGCAGAGGAACCAGGGATCAAATCACCAGCATCCACTGGATCATGGAAAAAGCAAGAGAGTTCCAGAAAAACATGTATNGGCTTCAGCAATACGTGAACTGTGAACTTCCTGATGTTCAAGCCAGTTTTAGAAAAGGCAGAGGAACCAGGGATCAAATCACCAGCATCCACTGGATCATGGAAAAAGCAAGAGAGTTCCAGAAAAACATGTATTTCTGCTTTATTGACTATGCCAAAGCCTTTGAATGTGTGGATCACAATAAGCTGTGGAAAATTCTGAGAGAGTTGGGAATACCAGACCACCTGACCTGCCTCTTGAGAAACCTATACGAAGGTCAGGAAGCAACAGTTAGAACTGGACATGGAACAACAGACTGGTTCCAAATAGGCAAAGGAGTATGTGAAGGCTATATATTGTCACCCTGCTTATTTAACTTATATGCAGAGTACATCATGTGAAACACTGGACTGGAAGAAACACAAGGTGGAATCAAGATTGCTGGGAGAAATATCAATAACCTCAGATATGCAGTTGACACCACCCTTATGGCAGAAAGTGAAGAGGAACTAAAAACCTCTTGATGAAAGTGAAAGAGGAGAGTGAAAAAGTTGGCTTAAAGCTCAACATTCAGAAAACGAAGATCATGGCATCTGGTCCCATCACTTCATGGCAAATAGATAGGGAAACAGTGAGAACAGTGTCACACTTCATTTTGGGGGGCTCCAAAATCACTGCAGGTGGTGATTCCAGCCATGAAATTAAAAGATGCTTACTCCTTGGAAGGAAAGCTATGATCAACCTAGATAACATATTGAAAAGCAGAGATATTACTTTGCCGACTAAGGTCCGTCTAGTCAAGGCTGTGGTTTTTCCTGTGGTCATGTATGGATGTGAGAGTTGGACTGTGAAGGAGGCTAAGCGCCGAAGAATTGATGCTTTTGAACTGTGGTGTTGGAGCAGACTCTTGAGAGTTCCTTGGACTGCAAGGAGATCCAACCAATCCATTCTGAAAGAGATCAGCCCTGGAATTTCTTTGGAAGGAATGATGCTAAAGCTGAAACTCCAGTACTTTGGCCACCTCATGTGAAGAGTTGACTCATTGCAAAAGACTCTGATGCTGGGAGGGATTGGGGGCAGGAGGAGAAGGGGACGACAAAAGATGAGATGGCTGAATGGCATCACTGACTCTATGGACGTAAATCTGAGTGAACTATTGGAATTGTGATGGACAGGGAGGCCTGGTGTGCTGGAATTCATGGGGTCGCAAAGAGTCGGACACGAGTGAGCTACTGAACCGAACTGAACTAGAGCTGTCCTGCCACCTCTGAGTGTGTCTGTTGGCTTATAGATTGGGGATTAAGGTTTACTTGAATTTGACTTATCATGTTAGACCCAATTGATTTTAATTTTTTTGGTTATGCCCTTGTGCTATGTTATGCTGTCAAATATTGTGCTCTGCCTCCCTCCCTCCTGTTTCATGCTACTTTCCTCAGCCCCTCTGGGCCCACAATGTTTCCTCTACAGTCTTCTGGAGGGACAACCAGAAAATAGCTGGCCTTGAGATGGAAATACTGTATAATAGCCAACCTCTTAATCCTACCCTGCACTGGTCATGCCGGAGACCTTGGCCACCTCCAGTCTGGGGATCCCAGGAGGTCAACCTGCCTTGACCTGCCTAGCGATCTAGTCTTTGAAAGGTTGTCACACCTCAACCTGCTCAGAGATCTGCCAGTCCCAGGGGTCCCAGGAGGTCGTCACGCCTCGACCTGCCCAGGGACCCAATTCTCAGGAGGCTGTCATGCCTCAGCCTGCCTGGTGATCTGCACCCTGACCCGGGGATGCCTGGCTCTCAGGTTGCAACAGTACTGGGTAGGACAAACTTCAGAAAGACTCACCCCTAAGAAAGTCCACCCATGGAAACAGAAGGAAACCAATTACTTATGGGAACATGCCCAGCCTAACAATAACTCAGGAGCCCAACAAGAACCCCATTGCCTTTCTGGAAAGGCTAAAAGAGGCCCTCCAAAAGTTTAACAATCTGGATTTAGAGTCCTAAGAGGGACAAGTGATTTTGAAGGACAAGTTCCTGTCCCATTGTGCATCAGATATCAGAACTAAGTTACAACAGCTACAGCAGCAGGACCCTCCTGCCTCTTTAGATGAGATGATCCAGACAGCCACCAATACCTCTGATAACAGAGAGCAAGAAGAGGCCAAGGCCCAGGAGTGGGAGAGAAGTAAAGAGAAAGGGCATGCCCAGATGCTGGCCGCCCTCCAGGGAAGCCCTATGGCAAACCCCAAGTCCTTGAAGGGCAAGGCACAAGGCAAATGCCTAACCTGTAGACAGGGGGGACATTGAGTCAAAGAGTGTCCAAACCGTGACAAGTCTCCTAAAACAGCTTGCTACAAATGCCATCAACTGGGACAATGGGCAGCACTCTTCCCTGGGGACCCAAGAGCCTTAAGGTCAAGTGCCAAGCCTTTCCTCATGATGGTTCAAGAGGACTGAAGCAGCTCACTCCAACCAGCCCGCCTGTCATAGATAACCATCATGGGGCTGGAGCCAAGGGTGCAACTGGATGTGGCAGGTCGATCCGAGAATTTCTTGGTTGACTCAGAGGCTACCTACTCTGTCTTGATCTCCTACTCCAGAGCCTTCTCCTCCCAAATCTGTACATTTTGGGTGCTACAGGAAAAACAACTACTAAAAGATTCACCCAAGCACTTCTTTATTGCCGGGCTGGAAAAATATTTTCCCTCCAGTTTCTGGTGGTCCCTGAGTGTTCTACTCCCTTACTGGGAAGAGATATACACACTAAATTGGGGACCACCCTTGTGATGGGAAGCTTTTCAGCCCCTACAGCTCCTAGTTACTACTGAAGAGCCCATTACACCTTCTCCAATAGAGAGGAACCAAAAACTATGGTAGGACAAAATTAACCCCAAGGTGTGGGACCAGGGAATTCCTGGACGAGCCCACCAAGCTGAACTGGTCATCATTGTCCTCTGAGATCCCACCCGGTTTCCCAACTGGAAACTATCGCCTCAAAAGAGAGTCTTTAAAAATAAATTCCTTGCTTGTGGGCTATTGGTTCCCACCTTTCACCATGTAACACCCCAATCCTCTCAGTAAAGAAAAAGGATGGAACCTGGCGAATGGTTCAAGATCTCTGGATCATAAATGAAGCTATAGTCCCCCTCCATCCCACAGTACCCAATCCCTATGTAATCTTGGGAGAAATCCCACCCAGTGTTAAGTGGTTTACAGTTTTGGATCTCAAAGATGCATTTTTTTTTTATATACCACTGGCTAAAGAATCCCAGTATCTTTTTGCCTTTGAGTGGGAGGCCCCAGGAGAAAAACACCAACAGATTACTTGGACAGTATTACCTCAGGGGTTCAGAGATAGCGCCCACCTGTTTGGAAAGACCCTTAGCTGGGATCTCTTAGATCTGGGCCTGGGACCTAGTGGGAAAATATTACAATACATAGATGATGTATTGCATCTGCTGTCCAGATGAAAAAAATGCCCAACAATATGCAATTCAGGTTCTAAACTTTTTGGCAGAAAGGAGATATAAAGTCTCCCATGCTAAGGCACAAGTGGTCAGGACAAAGGTCATTTATCTGGGAGTTCAGATTACACACAGGTCCAGGAGGCTGTCCTTTAATCAGGTACAAGGAATCCTCCAGTTACCCTCCCCCACGACTCAAAAACAATTGTGAGCTTTCCTGGAGCTAAATGGGTATTGTAGAATCTGGATACCCAACTATGGTCTAATTGCCCAGCCCTTATATGAAAGCTTAAAGGGACTAGATGATTCAATCCCACTGATGTGGGAAACTCCTCAAAAGAAGGCAGAGGCTACACTAAAACAGGCCTTAACTCAGGTACCTGCCTTGAGGTTGCCAGACCCAGAAAAACTGTACCAACTTTATGTCCATGAAAGAGAGGGAATAGCCCTGGGAGTGTTAACTCAAAGGCTAGGGTCTGAGCCCCAGCCTGTAGCTTACTTATCCAAGAGACTCGATCCAACCACCCGAGGC
>SJYW01006014.1:107721-141934 GCA_006410735.1 Raphicerus campestris | reverse complement strand
TCCTGAGGAAATCTGGTACACTGATGGAAGCAGCTTTATCTTAGATGGAAAAAGAAGAGCCGGTATGCAGTAGCCTCAAATTTTGAGACCACAGAGGCTAAGCCTCTGCCACCAGGTACTTCAGCCCAATTAGCTGAGCTCATAGCCCTGACTCGAGCTTTAGAGCTGGGAAAAGGAAAAAGAATAGACATTTACACTGACTCCAAGTATGCCTTTCTGGTGTTACACGCACATGCGGCTATTTGGAAAGAATTGGGCCACTTGACCACCCTAGGGTCCCCAGTAAAATATGGTGATTAAATTCTTCGACTCTTGGAGGCAGTCCATCTGCCCACTGAGGTTTCAGTCTCCCACTGTAAAGGACACCAAAAAGGGAGCAGAGAAGTGGCACGAGGGAACGAAGCAGCTGATCAGGCAGCTAGAAGAGCAGCATTACAGAACAATGACCTAATAGGGGTTGCCACCCTAGTTCCACGGACTAATTTGCCAGAAACTCCTTCATATACTGAAGGTGAGACTCTTAAAGCTAAGAGTGAGGGCTTTCAAGAATATCATATGGGGTGGTTCCAAAAGGAGGGGCTCCTTTATCTGCCTGGGAATCTCCAATAGAAGTTGGTTAACTCCTTACCTGCCACCACTCATTTAGGGGAAAAGGCCCACCAAAGATTACTAGAAAGGTCCTTCAGAGGAACAAGCCTCCAAACAACTAAAGGGCAAGTGGTCTCCTCTTGTCCCACTTGCCAATTAAACAACCCACAAGGAGCTCGAATAACAGACTGGCTCCAAATAGGAGAAGGAGTACATTAAGGCTGTATATTGTCACCCTGTTTATTTAATTTAAATGCAGAGTACATCATGAGAAACGCTGGGCTGGAAGAAACATAAGCTGGAATCAAGATTGCCAGGAGAAATATCAATAACCTCAGACATTCAGATGACACCACCTTTATGGCAGAAAGTGAAGAGGAACTAAAAAGCCTCTTGATGAAAGTGAAAGATGAGAGTGGAAAAGTTGGCTTAAAGCTCAACATTGAGAAAATGAAGATCATGGCATCTGGTCTCATCACTTCATGGGAAACAGATGGGGAAACAGTGGAAACAGTGTCAGACTTTATTTTTGGGGGCTCCAAAATCACTGCAGATGGTGACTGCAGCCATGAAATTAAAAGACGCTTACTCCTTGGAAGGAAAGTTATGACCAACCTAGATAGCATATTGAAAAGCAGAGACATTGCTTTGCCAACAAAGGTCCATCTAGTCAAGGCTATGGTTTTTCCAGTGGTCATGTATGGATGTGAGAGTTGTACTGTGAAGAAATCTGAGCACCGAAGAATTGATGCTTTTGAGCTGTGGTGTTGGAGAAGACTCTTGAGAGTCCCTTGGACTGCAAGGAGATCCAATCAGTCCATTCTAAAGATCAGCTCTGGGTGTTCTTTGGAAGGATTGATGCTAAAGCTGAAACTCCAGTACTTTGGCTACCTGATGCTAAGAGATGACTCATTGGGAAAAACTCTGATGCTGGGAGGGATTGGAGGCAGGAGGAGAAGGGGACAGCAGAGGATGAGATGGCTGGATGACATTACAGATTCGATGGACATGAGTTGGAGTGAACTATGGGAGTTGGTGTTGGACAGGGAGGCCTGGCGTGCTGCGATTCATGGAGTTGCAAAGAGTTGGACACGACTGAGAGATTGAACTGAACTGAACTGAACTGAACTGAAGGAGTTCGAAGACCACAGCTGGCCCAGCCCATCCAACGATGTGGGACCTCTCCAGGAGAGGCCTGGCAGATGGAGTTCACCCAGATGCCAGTTTCTCAAGGGTATAAATACCTATTAGTCATGATAGATACATCCCATCCAGACTGAGAAGGCTGAGGAGGCAGTAAAAAACTGCTCCATAAAATCAGTCCAAGATTGGTCTTCCCAGGTCATTACAAAGTGACAATGGGTCATCATTTACTTCTAAGGTCACCCAAGGAGTCTCTAAAGCATTGGGCATTACTTATTATCTCCATTGTGCCTGGAGACCTCAGTCTTCAGGAAAAGTAGAAAGAGGCAATCAATTCTTAAAATCAGTGATAAAAAAAGATAACCCAGGAGACCTCCCTGGGATGAAAGGAGGCTTTACTAATGGCCCTCCTCCACACCTGTATTGCCCCTAAGGAACTGGTTGGTCTTAGTCCTTATGAGACGCTATATGGGAGACCTTTTGTTATGGGAGACCTCTTCCTAGATCCAGAGGTTCAGACCCTCCAGTCTTATACCAGGGCCATTGGGCAATTCCAACAGGATATACGCTTGTGGGGCATGAACCAGGACCCAAAAGATTCTAAGGAGTCACCACTATATGCTCCAGGAACTCAAGTCCTAATTAAAGTCTGGAAAGATGGATCCCCAAAGGCTCAACTCCAGCCCACATGGAAGGGCCCCTACCCTGTAATACTTTCTACCCCCACAACAGTCAAGGTACCAGGACATGACTCCTGGATTCACTACTCATGAGTCAAGCCGTGGAAGAAAACAGAAGAGGACACTCAATACACCTTTGAGCCCCTGGGAGACCTCAGATAACCTATTCAGGACTACAAATGAGTGCCATTCTAATGAACACCACCAAAATCTGGTTTCTGGGGACAAGATTTCTCAGGATAGCTCTAAACAGTCAACACAGCTTGGTAAAGATTGTACTCCAAAACAGACAGGAGATAGATCTTCTAATCCCTGAACAAGAAGGGACTTGAGCCATCCTGGCAATGGGAATTTAGAATTGGCTAATGCCCCTACTAGTCCTTGTTACATCATACTGCTTATGATTGTTCCATGTATTATCAACTGTCTAACCTGTTTTGTCTCTGCTCAGGTCAACAAGCTACAACATGCGGTGCCAGTTCAACAAAGTTACAAAACTACAGCCTACCGTGGAAAATATCACTCACCCTTTGATGGACACTGCTATGAGGACTCTGAGGCCTGAGACTAGCAAGAGGGGGAGGTCCAATACCTCTCGACATCCCAATTCACCAGGAAGTAGCCAGAAAGACCTTGGCACTCCTTTTCCCAAAGAATTTGGCCTCCCATCTCTTGAGGGGGGAATGTTAGGTAGTTAGAATAGGAAATAGGAGTCCAAAATGGCAGTGGCTAAAAGGGAAAAGCCTGCAAAAATAGAACAAAGGAAGGTCAAAGTGTTAGGGGAAGCACATTGATTGAAACTGCCCACCCTGGCCAGGCACCATAGTAACCATTTGCATGAGTTGTTTTATGACAGGAGATCCTGATAAGGAATGCAGAACTAATAAGCCACCACCAAACGCAAGGGTTTGNGGTCGAGCGGGGGCGGGTCCGCAGGAAACTTGAGCTCGCGCCCCGCCTCCGCCCCCCGCCTCGGGGCCCCGCCTTCGCGTCCCCTTACTTCCCCCGGCTGGCGGGCGGGCCGCGGCGACTGCAGGCGGCGGACAGGCGGCTCTGCGGACGCGCGGGCGCCTCCACCTCGCTCCCTCCCTCTCTGCCGGCTTCCTTTTGTCTTTCTGCGAGGCGATGAGCGCAGGGCCAACGCGGCGGCTGCGGGCGCACGAAGGCTCTCGCTCATAGGCACCCCTTCCCCGGCCTCGGCGCGCCAGTCCCTCGCAGCGGCCCGTGCCCGCCCCCAGCGCCGGCGGCGCGGAACTTGGGCTCGGGGAGCTGGGCAGATCGAGTCCTGCGACCGAGCAGGTAGGAAAGGGGTTGGGCTGCGGGTGGTACGGGGCGTGTGCTGCTGTCGGGCTCTCTGCGTGTGTGTGCGTGCGTGTGTGTGCTTGTGTGCGCGTGTGCTGGTGGTGATTGTGTTTCTCTGCGCTGTGGAGTTGTGGTTGACTGAGTACGGCGGTGTGTCCCTGGAATGGCGTGTCCTCGTGGGGCATCCGTGTGTGCAGCTGGAATCGGCACATTTTGGGGTTGCGTTTGTGGAATCGTGTCGGGGCGCAGTTGCTGGTGGGGACCGGTGCGCCGAGTGTGTATCGTGTGTGAGCGGCTGTGCGTGTCGGGGTGCGGATGGGCAAGGTGGGCGTGGGCGGACCAGACCTGAGCGCAGAGCCGCGCGGGTCCCGGCCGGCCGGCGCAGTGCGGAGCTACAGACAGAGCAGGGATCCGAGGCCGGGGGTGGCGGGTGGCTAGCCCGGGCTTCGGGGACAGCCGAGCGACCCCTACCCGGGGACTGGTCCTCGCGGCCCACGTGAGTCGCCTGTGCGCTCTGGCCAGGGGAGAGGGCCGGCGCGGCGGCCATCTGCTCGCCCCTTCCCAGGCGGAGGAGCGGCGGCCAGAGCCCTGCGACGGAGTTAGGAGCCGGGGCATCGCAGGGACTCGCGCCCGCCCCGCCTGTCTATTCCCGATACGCCACCATCCCGGATCGCGGTTTTCTTATCAAATGGGGACAGTTCCCCCCTCCCTCGGGGTCTGTCGTGACGGTTAAAATGAGAAACACCGAAGCTCGCTCTTGTTCGGCCGAGTGCCGGGCACAGAGTAGGTGTTATGTTAACTGTATTAGCACCTCACTTAAAAAAAATCCTTTCTTTCCCCCTTTATCGTGGGAGAGCCTCCTGTTCCACCCCTCCCCACCCCCCGCCTCGTGTGTCGTGCGATTCTCCCGCCGCCCTAACTTAACCACGAAGCTCAGAGACCCGAGAAAGTTTAGGCGGCGGGCTGCGCCGTCTCCCCGCCGCTGCTCCGGGCCGGCGCCGCCTGTAAGGTGCAGGAGCGCGCAGCGCCGGGCGCCCGCCCTTCTCCAGCCGCTAAGCCTGGCGCGCCCGAGCGGGGGTCCCTCTCCTGGCCGAAAGCAGAGGCTGCGGGAGTCGGGGCCCTTTTGTTCAACAAGTGCCTACTCCCCCGGGGCGTGCGGATCTGCCATCTGGGAGCCCAGCGGTGAGAAAGTGGGACTCCCCGCAGAGATGCATCTCCGGCTCCTGGGGCATCCCTGACCAGGCCCGGTCACGCGGAAGGCTTCCCTCTTTTCCTCCCCGCCAACATCCATTCCCCCCTAGAGGAGCATGATTGTCAGGATGGCGAGTTCTGTCTTGGGCGCTGGCATCGAACGCCCTACGTTCTGCAGCCCCCCCCCCCCAATATCCCTTCTCCCTCTGATCAGCCTTGTGCAGGAAGCTGAGGGTCTGCGTGGGACTCTTTTCTCCTAGTTCCACACCTTAATTTTTAATCTTTAGTGTCAAACCTGCTGCTCATTGAACTGCAGTGACTGTGCACGCAGCTCTAACCAGCATTCGCTTTCAGGCGGATTCCGGCCAGCCACACCAGAGCGCTTGCTCAGATCCAGCAGGGCGAGCTGGCCAGGGCTGCTCTGCCGCCTGCCTTCTGCCATAGCCCGGAATTCCTCCCCTTCATCTCTGGTTTCTTCCTCTCAGGACCCTTCTCGTACAGGGGGAAAAAAAAGAAACACAAAACCAAAAAACAACTTTCACCATGGGAGCAGCTGACCTCATGGTACATGTGGTTCTCAGAATGAAACGCTGGCTTGGAGTGGGCAGAGGCTGCGCTTGGGTCCGGTTGCCTTTCCAAGTGTCTGATGCTTTCAGCTGGTGTTCTCAAGGAAGCTTCCGCAGGCTTCTATGACACAGGAGCAGAAACCTCTGGCTCGGTTCCTTTGGTCTGCCTTCCACTGGGACCCAAGCCCTGAGATCTCCACAGTGATTGCAGGCCAGGGGAACCAAATAATAAGCTAATTTGTCATCCTCAGTTCGTGTCAGGAGCACACTTAGAATTAGAATGAAACCTGCTTTTCGTGTTTCCATAAAAAGATTTTATATCCTAGAGGAGAAGAGGGCTCTTGATCTGAATCCTATTCTCATCCCCATAATCAGATTTCAACAATAATATTAAAAAAAAATCAGTCTGACTTTGTCTGCTCAGAAGACAGACCAAAAGCTGGGATTTCCCCCTCCCCCACAGTTAAAACCAGCCCTTTGTCTTAAAGAAACCAGTGTTATGGACTTAGATCTATTTCTGTTTCACTTTTGAAAGTGCCTGTAATTACTGAGCTCTTGAGGTTTTATTGGATAATGTGTTGGAAGGAAGGCCAGGGACTCTGCCTCTCGCTTGCCATGGGATGTGGTGCCATGTTCTTGCCTTGCCTGCTCCATTTGTGTTTCGATTTTTGTAACCTGGGAAGCATAGGTCAAATGTGTGCTAATAATTTGGGAGACCTGGCTTTGAGAGTCAGATGCCCAGAAGAACAGAGATTTGCCGCAACACTAGCCAATGACCCACTCATTTTCAACAAGCCCTTCTAGAGAAAGACTCCAAGACAAATAAAAAGCTTGAACAAATTCCTTCAGGATTTCTCCTAAAGTCCCTTTCTGGCCGCAGGGCTGTGCAGAATTAGAAAAACAGAAGGTCAAGGAGTAGGGTCTCGTTGGCCCACCCTCCCTAGCCCCGGCCTTGCACTCACCAGAAAAGAAAGAAGGTAGAAAGGTAGAAAGAAAGCCCTCTTTCTACCTGGAGCTTCTGTGGAGTTTTGTCTGGTGCAGAGGTAGGGGTGTCATCCAGGGCTTGCAATTCCCGCCCTCAGGGCTCCGCACACATAATCTCAACATTCCCATGAAATACGGCGGTGTTTGTGCATCAGAGTAATCTGTCTTCCCCTTCCTCCAACAGACCTTCCCCTAAATTTACTTACAATAAGACCTTGCCTTGCCCCTTTGGAAGTGGTGAAGTGCCACGGTCTGATAATCCAGGATACTAAATTAATAAGGAGCCCCAGAGCTTATTTGGCACCAGAGAGTAAGCCTCTCGGCAGCTGACATTTTATCTAGGTTGAGGATTGGGTTTGTATGAGAATTTAGCATTCCAGCAAGAACTAAACTGTGCTTGTTTGTTGCAGGTTGATGCTTCCAGTTTATGAGTTGACAGCTCAGACTTGATGGGGGATTATGTGTGTTTTGCTAGTTTGTCAGCCCCTGATGTCACTGTGCTGGGGAAAGAGAGCCCTTGGAGGCTTAATCACCCTCTGGGACTCACCATTCTCCTGTAGTCTCGTCGGATTCCTTGTATGTTTTCATGCCCACCCACAAGGCTGCGCATCTGTGCATCCTATGTGGGTCTTATCCTCTTCTCTTTGGGCTCAGTTTCCAATCAGGATGACAGAGGGTAATCATGTATGGAGACAGCAGAGCGGACTTAGGGTCTTTTGGTGCCACTTGCCCCATGGAAAAAAACTCTTTCAAATCACTTTCCACCAAAAAGAAGAAAAAAAAAATGCGTTGGAATCTACTAGTGTGTATTTCATGTAACTTCAAGTAATCCATACAGTTTGACAGGTGGAACATGTATTAGGCACTGAGCAAGGTGAAAATTTAAAGAATTTTTAAAAAAATCATCTGAAAAGCACAGTGAATCCTTTCAGAGAGCCTCACCTTGGTTGTGTCATTTCAAGTCAAATTGAATTTCAGAGGCAAAGGTTCACATCTTCGTGTTCGTGACACGTGACTAAGTAAAGACACTTTCTGAAAGGCCTCAGGTTCCCTCCCCTGCTGCATTGGGGTAGCCAAGATGCTTTCTTTTTAACTTTTCATTTTCCTTCACAGGGGCTTCCCTGGTAGCTCAGCTGGTAAAGAATCTGCCTGCAATGCAGGAGACCCTGGTTCGATTCCCTGGTTGGGAAGATCCCCTGGAGAAGGATTAGGCTACCCACTCCAGTATTCTTTTATTGTTTTCGCACTCGAGTATTCTTGCTTGGAGAAGCCCATGGATAGAGGAGTCTGGCAGGCTACAATCCATAGGGTTGCAAAGAGTCGGACATGACTGAGCGACTTTCACTTGCTGTACTTATATTCCTTCATAATCCCAGTGCACCCCTCACCCCCACCCCCACTTGCTAATCCAGCTGCTGTGTTTTCTGGGTATTTGTTTCTTTTTATAGTTTCAGGTACAACCCAAGTTGGCAGGAAGCCAGGAGACTGGGATGGGCCTGCCTCTTTAGATGAGAAGTCTTCTTTCAGGAGCTAGTGATGGGTTTCTGACCCTTGGCTAAGAAAGGGTCACTCAGGATTGTTCAACTCTTACTCCTTGGATAAAGCTGCCATGATCCTGGACACAGGAATAAAGTTTTGGGGGATGTGTTGTTCCCCTCAGGGAAGTTTCTCCCAATTGCCGGGATACCCTGTTATCCTAGCTAGCCTTCCCTTGCTGTGTGTCCCCTTCAGCAAGGGAGGTGTCCCCCTGGTTGGGCACCTGCTGTCACCTCGGTGAGCTCTCCACTGCTCCGACCCAATGCTGTTGCATGTGCTTCACACTTCATTGTTGTTTAGTAGCCAAGTCATGTCTGACTCTTTGCAGCCCCATGGACTGCAGCACACCAGGCCTCCCTGTTCCTCACCATCTCCAGGAGTTTGCCCAAATTCATGAACTTGATGCCATCCAACCATCTCGTCCTCTGTCGTCCCCTTCTCCTCCTGCCTTTGATCTTTCCCAGCATCAGAGTCTTAACCAATGAGTCGGCTCTTTGCATCAGGTGGCCAAAGTATTGGAGCTTTAGCATCAGTCCTTCCAGTGAGTATTCAGGGTTGGTTTCCTTTAGGATGGACTGGTTTGAAGTGCTCCGTGCTACCACACACCACAGCAGAGCCTAGAGTCCCTCCACACCTCCGACCCCACCCTGTGTTTCTGGCCCCTTCTCCCTTCTTTCTCCACCCATCTAATGGGTCAGCCCCCTGTTGCCCCACCCCTCTTCCCACCCTCCTGCCTCTTCTTCCCAAGCCTCATCCCTCAGGCTGGACCTCGGCTTGCATTCCTTTGCTGCAGGCATGCTGTCCTCAGGTCAGTTTTTCGATTTCTTCATCTCCCTTTCCACCCCCACCATCCCCCAGGTTCATTCTCTTTTTCAGTGAAAGTGAAAAGTGAAAGTGAATTCACTCCATCGTGTCCGACTCTTTGCAACCCCATGGACTGTAGCCCACCAGACTCTTCCATCCATGGAATTTTTCAGGCAAGAGTACTGGAGTGGGTTGCCATTTCCTTCTCCAGGGGTTCTTCCTAACTCAGGGATTGAACTCGGGTATCCTGCATTGCAGGCAGACGCTTTACCAATTGAGCCACCAGAGAAGCCCACTGCTAAACACCTCCTGTAAGCCCTGCTCCAAGCCTGGCTCTGAAAGCCAGGCCTGGGCTTCATCCCTGTCCAGAGAGCTTGGTTGCTGTTGTCGGGTGGGGAGACCATCCAATGAGCTGATGGAGTTGACAGGTGCCTGGAGAGCAGCTCCTGCCTTGGCCCCGGGCCTGGGGAGAAGCACCGTTTGAGCTGAAGGATGATGTGTTTCTGGAGGCAGGTGGGGTCCCTGGGAGGCTGGAAGTGAGACTCTGAGGGTGAGGCAGGCCAGTGGACACGGTGTCTTCTTTCTCCTCCCACCCAGACTTGATCCACTAAATTCCTACTTCAGTCTTTAAAGATTTTTTAAATTAACAACTTTATTATTTTTTTCTTTTATTTTATTTTACTTCACAATATTGTATTGGTTTTGCCATACATCAACGTGAATCCGCCACGGGTGTACACATGTTCCCCATCCAGAACCCCCCTCCCACCTCCTTCCCCCTATACCATCCCTCTAGCTCATCCCAGTGCACCATCCCCAAGCATCCTGTATCCTGCATTGAACCTGGATTGGCAATTCGTTTCTTATATGATATTATACTTGTTTCAATGCCGTTCTCCCAAATCATCCCACCCTCACCCTCTCCCACAGAGTCCAAAAGACTGTTCTATACATCTGTGTCTCTTTTGTTCTCTCCGCATACAGGGTTATTGTTACCATCTTTCTAAATTCCATATATATGCATTGAGTGAGTGAGTGAAGTCGTTCAGTCATGTCCAGCTCTTTGTGATCCCATGGACTGTAGCCCACCAAGCTTCTCTGTCCACAGGATTCTCCAGGCAAGAATACTGGAGTGGGTTGCCATTTCCATTAGTATACTGTATTGGTGTTTTTCTTTCTGGCTTACTTCNCAGTACCATATTGTCTTGATGACTGTGGCTTTGTAGTAGAGCCTGAAGTCAGGCAGTTTGATTCCTCCAGTTCCATTCTTCTTTCTCAAGATTGCTTTGGCTATTTGAGGTTTTTTGTATTTCCATACAAATTGTGAAATTATTTGTTCTAGCTCTGTGAAAAATACCGTTGGTAGCTTAATAGGGATTGCATTGAATCTATAGATTGCTTTGGGTAGTATATTCATTTTCTCTATATTGATTCTTCCAATCCATGAACATGGTATATTTCTTCATCTATTAGTGTCCTCTTTAATTTCTTTCACCAACGTTTTATAGTTTTCTATATATAGGTAGTTATTAACAACTTTATTGAGGTGTAATTTACATACCGTAAAGTGTACCCATTTACAGTGTATTGTTCAATTGGACTTCCCCAGTGGTCCAGTGGTTAGGACTGCATGCTTTCACTGCCAAGGGCAAGGATTTACTCCCTGGTTGGGGAACTAAAGAACCCACAAGCCTCACTGCACAGCCAAAAATCGTGTATTATTTGATACTTTTAAGTAAACTTAGAGAGTTGTGCAACGGCTACCACAACCCAGTTTTAGAATGTTTCCCTTGCCTGGAAGCCTCCCTCATGCCCATAAGCTGTCACTCCCTGTTCCCACCCCTGGCCCCAGGCAATCATCCTCTGGCTTTCTGTCTCTTGATTTGCCTTTTCTTCCCTGCTTTGTAGATCTGGCTTGAGGGCCTCTTCCAGGAGGCCTTCTTGGAGTCTTCCAATTAGAATTGGCTTCTGAAGGAGCCAGTGCTGTCTCCCTGGGAGTTGGCAAGCTCNTGATTTGCCTTTTCTTCCCTGCTTTGTAGATCTGGCTTGAGGGCCTCTTCCAGGAGGCCTTCTTGGAGTCTTCCAATTAGAATTGGCTTCTGAAGGAGCCAGTGCTGTCTCCCTGGGAGTTGGCAAGCTCTTGGAAGGAGCCTCAGGTCTCACTGGCCCCTTGTCTGTCACCTTAGCACAGCACCAGGCACCTGGGAGGCCCAGAGCATGTTGACTGGCCTAAATGAAGTTGCCTCCCTTAAGTTTCTTGTGTGAATTCCTGAGTATCCAGCAAGGAGTTGGAATTTAAAGTACAGGGTGGCCTTCCCTGGTTGCCCAGTGGTTACAAATCTGCCCTCCAATGCAGAGGACACTGGTTTGATCCCTCGTCTGGGAAGATCGCCCCTGCGCCAGGCCGCTAAGGCCACAAACAGCTACTGAGCCAGCGTGCTGCAATTGCTGAAGCCCGTGTGCCCTAGAGCCTGCGCTGTGCTGTAAGAGAAGCCATTGCAATGAGAAGCCTAAGCACCGGAACTAGAGAGTAGCCTCCACTCTCCACAACTACAGAGAGGCCACCTTCCCACGCTGTGCACAGCAATGAAGACCCAGTGCAGCCAATAATAAGTAAATAAATATAAATATTTAAAAAATACAGTATGTGTCATTGTGCTGTGAGGCCCTGCTGCACTGGATTACTTCAGCAGGTACGTGTGAGGCAAGTGGGATCAAACCCATTTTTTGAAATGAAAATGTGGAGGGAGAATGCCCAAATCAGAAAATAGAGGAACCAAGGATTACTTTCTTTTCCACGCATATTTTCTAGTTAGGGGCTGCCCTGCAGTTTTTCCTGCCATCGCCTCTCAAGCAATGTAAATTCCTTCATAGCTGGTTCACAGCTGACCAGGTAGGAGTGACTCAGTGTAAGTGTGAGACACGCAGAGAGGTCTCTTGGTCTGTAGATGGAGGGAGGCCCTGGGGGAGGGAGGGAATACTTGCATTTTCATGCCTTGTGCATTTCAAAAGTTTCTTCTTGCATCATTTTTGTTCTCTGAGGAAAGGAGCAGAAGAAGGAAACTTCATTTTACAAGCGTGCAGCCCGAGACATGGAAATTGTGCACCCAGTGTGTATGGGTCCACATGGGCCTGGTGTGTAGACCCTCAGGTCACAAGTGGTCTCGCTCCCCCTCCCCCACTGATGCAGAGAACTTTCACAGTGGACAGTCGTAGCGTCTTGCTTCTTCTTGAGAGATCAGGGTTGTTGCAGGAGTATACCAGGGGAAAGGCCAGGGGTGGGGTCAGGTGGAAAGACCAGGGATGGGGTCAGGTGGATGAGGGTTCCAGTCTGTCTCTGCTCTGTGGTTTATTGGCCAAGTGAGGCTTTCTGAGCCTGAACTTACTCAGGAACAAGAAGGGGTTCTGGGCCTCCCGTCAGACAATCTCATGAAGCCTGGATATAGAAGACCTGTTGCGTCAGGCTGGTCACTTGTCTGCAGAAATGGAGGAGGCTGCAGTTCTTCCTTGGCACTGAGGATTTCTTTCCAAATTTGGTTTCACTAGGCACATTTTGACCCAGACTGAGGTCATCAGGCACGTGATGTGAGCACCTGTGAATGTGTGTGAAAGGGAGCTGGGTGCACGGGTTGGGAGGGGTGTCATGATTTGGCATTTGGGAAGTTGCCACGTTGGATTGTCCCAGCTTGCATCTTCTGTAGAGTCTCTCAGGGTCCCTGATGCAGCCACGGTGACCCTGAACTTGGAGGGCTGCGGGTTCTTCTGCAGCCATTAGGAGACACAGCCTGCCCTCCCAATTCTTTTCCCCCTGGGGCACTTGGAAAACATTTATTAGTTTGGACAGGTGGGTGCTGATGCGCTGAAGGGGACTGCTGGCAATGTGGGCAGGACCATGGTTCCGAGCAGCCACGGGTATGGATCACAGCGCCGTTTTCCCTCCGTCAGCAAAATGCTCAGGTCTCTGCTTCCTTCCTGTGCTTTAACAGGACTTTTCCAGAAAACAGAATTGACGGCAGCTCCCCAGTCTTCCCTGTCACTTCCATCCTCTCTCTCCTCTCTGCTCTGTAGTTACTTTTGGAGGAAGTGAGAACCTCTCCGAACCAATTGCCTGGGTTTCTAGAGAATTGAGAATCTCTCCGAATCAATTGCCTGGGTTTCAAGATGACTGTGACAACGTCGTGCAATTTTCTGTATTTACCAGTGTGGCTGAGTCGTGGGGGGGCGGGGGGCGGTGTCCCCCGAGGAGAATGGGGACAGGACTGGTGGTAGGCTCACCCTCTCTGTCCCTCCCAGCCTTCCCCAGAGTGTGGGGCGGTGGCAGGAGCCAGGCTTTATTAGAGATCCTTCAGTGACTGGGGCTAGTGCCACTGCTGGTGACGCAGCCTGGGCAGCCTGGCATAGTGTCCAGGGGTGGGGGGCAGGACGTAGTGGCTGCTCTGGCTCATTTGGGGGTCTTTCTTCCTCCCGATAAGTAAAGGCACAGGCAGGCCTGGGACAGATGTTGAGGCCCCTGCTCTCTTTCTGGCCCAAACTTAGGCTTTCTTTTTCTCTGGGGATTGCGTTTTCCTCTTCTTTCTCTCTAAAGACAGGATAAAGGATTGCGGCTTTTTATTAGCATATGTTCTTGGCAATTCGCTATTACCTGACCTAAAACCAATATGGCCTGACTGATCATTCTCAGCTAGCTGTAAAGTGAAAACTTAGGCATTTGGGAGTTATTTCAGCATTGTTGGTGGGAGTAGGGGAGGGGAAAGTGTAGCACAGGTAAGGGATTCCAGGTTCTCTGGACCGAGGACACTCAAGCAGGGTCAAGGTCTCACTGCTTTCCCCCAACTCATAGCGCCTTCCTCCGTGTGTTGTCCTGGGCCAGTTGTCTGCTCTCTAGTTCAACCACATCATCCTTATCCTCATCATCACCATCATGATCGCTAGCATCACTATAACCATCATCATTACTCAGTCTCAGCATTGCTTCCCAGCTTTTGGCTGCTGCAGCTCCTAGCCCGTTTCTGCTATATTAGCTGTTCTTTGGGAGATGCCCCCTCCTATTAGGGGGTTAATGAAGAGAGTTACGACAGGATGGTAGGCACAGAGCCCCTGAATGGGTGGATGATGGAATGTTACTCTGAAAGTGGCCTCAGAGAATAACTAATCGGGACGATGCTTAGAAAGATCTCATCTGTGATGATTAATTTTATGTGTCAGATTAAATTTTATTTTTAAATTTTATGTGACAAGGCTAAGAGATGCCCAGGTAGCTGGTAAAACATTATGTATGGGTATGTCTGTGAGGGTGTCTCTGAAAGAAATTAGCATTTGATTCAGTAGATGGAGTAAAGAAGACAGTCCTCAGCAGTGTGGGGAGGCATCAGCTAATCCACTGAGGGCTTGAGTAGAACAGAAAGATGGAGGAAGGAAGAATTGGCTGTTTCTCTTGAGCTAGCATGTGTATCTTCTCCTGTCCTTGGACTTCAGTGTTCCTGGTTCTTGGGACTTTGAACTTGAACTGCTGACTTTCTTGCTTCTCTGGCTTGTACATGGCAGAGTCTAGGACTTCTTGGCCTCAAACTGTGTAAGCCAATTTCTATAATGAATCAATCTCTACATGTTTAGAGAGTAGTCTCCCCTCATCGACTTCCCTGGTGACTCAGACGGTAAAGCGTCTGCCTACAATGCGGGAGACCTGGGTTTGATCCCTGGGTTGGGAAGATTCCCTGGAGAAGGAAATGGCAACCCACTCCAGTACTCTTGCCTGGAAAATTCTGTGGATGGAGGAGCCTGGTAGGCTTCAGTCCATGGGGTCGCAAAGAGTCGGACACGACTGAAGGACTTTACTTTGTTTCTCCCCTCATCTGTGGTTTCACTTTCCACGGTTTCAATTACCCATGCTCAACTGTGGCCCAAAAATGTTAAATGGAAAATTCTAGAAAGGCACAATTCCCCGGTTTTGCATTTCGTGGTATTCTAAGTGGCATAATGAAATCTCACGCTGCCCCACTCTGTCCCCCTGGGATTCCCTGGCAGTGATCCAGGACCACCCAAAGCAGATGACCCTCCTCCTGACACATCATCAGGTCAGTAGAAGCCTAACATAACATCTCACTGCCTATGTCATTTAGTCACTTTATCCCGTGTAAGCATTTTATCATCGCATGTCATCACGGGAAGGATGAGTACAGTATAAGACAATATTTTGACAGAGAGAGAGAGCATATTCACATAACTTTTATTCCAGTGAATTGTTATATTTTATTATTAGTTATTGTTGTTTATCTCTTACTGTACCTAATTTATAAATTAGACTTTATCATAGGGGTATTTGTATAGGAAAAAAATATAGCATATATAAGGTTCAGTACTGACTGCAGTTTTAGGCATCCACTGGGGGTCTTGGAATGAATCCCTCTCTGATAAGGGGGACTAGTGTATGTGTGTGTACATACACACACGTATATGTGTGTGCGTGCACAAGATGTAAGATGTATGTTTATCTGTCTAACTGGAGGGCCCTGGCTGATTTACCCCTCATTCTTTTAGGCCTGGTGGGGAGCCAGTATCACCCTTGCCCCTCCTGGGAGGACAGCTCAGGCTCCCAAGTGTGTTCTCCAGGTCCTTTGCTGATGAGCATCTCCAGAGCCTGACCTCGCAGATTGCGTACCGAGCTGTCTGCCTCTCCCCAGGCAGTGGGCCTCTTTGCAGGCCGGGACCTGTGGATTTCTTCTCCATGGTGCCCCCATTCCTGGCACTGAGCCTGGGATACAGTGGATGTCCAGATGTGTGGCTGAACCATCATCCTCTTCTCTCAACTGTAGAGTGGTGGGTGAATTGAATTATTTAAAACTTAGCACTTTGGCTAAGGAGCCTGCTTGGCAGGCCTGAATGTGTGATTGGACGGTTCAGTGCACTAATGCTGCTTTCTGTGCGGTCGCGGGGGCTAGTGTTTTACACTTTCATGAAAACTACAGGACAGAGGTCTGAAGGCACTGCGGCTTCGTGGGCTGATGGAGAGAAACCAGCACCCCCCCCCACCGCCCCCGCCCTATCCTGTTATTGTCTGGCTTTCACTTGGTGTGAGAGGTTTTTCCTCTCCAGATCTCAGTTTCCTCATTTGTCAAAGCAGCTCAGGGCTAGATAGCCTCTAAATTCTCTGCCCACTCTAGAAACCAGGAAAAAATGCTTAAAAATGTGAACATGAGGGACTTCCCTGACAGTCAAGAGGTTAAGACTCTGCACTTCCACTGCAGGGGATATTGTTTGATCTCTGATCAGGGAACTAAGAGCCCACATGTCTCAGGACATACGCCTGACTAGAGGGGCCCACACCGCAGAGTCAGCCCCTCCACACAAACAAACAAATAAAAACCTCTCAGGAAGCAGACGCAGCTGCTGTGTGAGGAGCTGGCATCACCATTCAGAGAGACTGAGAATACTGAAGAGCACATTTGTGGAGCACAAACTAGAAAGAAGGGGTCGGGCAGAAGGTACTGGGGTTAGGGAGAGGATCTGTATTTCATCCATTCATCCAACCATCCATCCATCCATCCATCCATCGATTCAAGGCCTTTTCATAACTTCCTATGCCTGGGATGGTGCCATGTCTTAAGAAAACTGAGATTAAGAAGACAAGGACTCCTGGTACCAAGGAGGAGCCTGATTTCAGCGGGGTATTTGCTGTGGGAGCACGGAAGAAGGTTGGTAATTGAGCTCAGATCTTAGGCTCTAGATCTGTGCCTTTTTTGGAAACTGTTTACAATTCCTTTAAGAGGACACGCTGGCAAGAAAAGCCAGTTAGAGGATGTAGATGCTGCCCTCCTGGGTGTAATGGGGCACTTCTATTTTTTTCTGGGAGGTCGTGCCACTCACAATCTAAGAAACTGGTGAACTAACTGAGCTTCATATTTTGACTGTGAACCAGAGAGAAGTCAGAAGTAGGGAGTATTGTAGAAGACAAGTGACTGTACTATTTTCAGATGAGAGTGTATTTACTGATGTAAATTCTTGACTGGCTTTCACCTCAGATTGGTCTTTTTAATGAGATACAGAGAATTCTTTGAAATGAGCACATTTCTGATAGTAAGCTAGAAGGTGTTTGCTAAAGGGGTTGAAAACAAGCAGTTTAAATGTGTCGTCTAAATACAGGGCTGGAAAGCAAGATGTAGAACTGTGCAGACAACTTCATTCCCATTATGTTTAAGGGGGAAAAATATCAGAGAAAATATAAGGGAAGGAAATATGCTGAACTGTTAACAGCAGTTGAGTCTGGCAGGATTGCGTGTGCGTGTGTGCCCAGCTGCTCAGTCATGTCCAGCGTTTTGTGACCCCATGGACTGTAGCCTTCCAGGTTCTTCTGTCCATTGGACTTCCCAGGCAAGAATACTGGAGGCCATTTCCTCCTCCAGGGGCTCTTCCTGACCCAGGGATTGAACCTGTGTCCCCTGCACTGGCAGGCAGGTTCTTTACCACTGAGCCACCTGGGAAGTTCCATGGGATCATGAGTTTCTCTCTTTTTGTGTGTGTGTTGCTCTGCATTCTAAAATTTCACCCATGGGCCTATGTTTGTTTTGCAATTGGGAGGAAAATAAAAAGGTTTTGAAAAGGAGCCTCAGGAAGGCATTCCTCTGATAATCTTGTGTATCCTCTTAATTTACTTAGCAAAGTTTCTTTTTATAGTCAGACTGGCTGGAATTCATACATTTCATACCTGTGATGATTGGAATTAAAGGAAATTTATCATACTACATTATTAGAATTTGTTAATCTCATCTAAATTCAATACTGAGTAACTCTATTAACTTGGATATAAAAAAATCATTCCAAGTCTCCCAAGGAATTCACCACTTCAACATGGCAAGGGTAGAGTTTGTATATGATCTAGCAGGTGCTGCTTGAATCTGGGTGTTCACTTTGTGTCTTGACCTGGACGGAGGCTTCAAGCATCCTGCTGTGTTGACACTGGGTGTTTTAATGAGGTTTTAATGAGGTGGTTTGATGTCCTCAGACCTACCTGTCTCCACTTTTCCTTCTCTGTTCTCATCACCGAGTGCTCATGCAGTGGCCTTCTTCCAGGAATAATCTCCTTTACTATTTGTCTCTCAGGCTGATGTTTTTCAGCTCCTGTTTTTGAAAATAACTCTTTTGGTACCCCATCTGGGCTCTTCCTTCCTGACTCCCCCCAAATGAAACTGTTGGTCTTCAGCTGTGAATTGAAGGACTCCCAGGGATGGTCCTGCCCCCTGCCNAGTTTCATTCTTTTACAAGTGGTTGACCAGTTTTCCCAGCACCACTTGTTAAAGAGATTGTCTTTAATCCATTGTATATTCTTGCCTCCCTTGTCGAAGATAAGGTGTCCATAGGTGCGTGGATTTATCTCTGGGCTTTCTATTTTGTTCCATTGATCTATATTTCTGTCTTTGTGCCAGTACCATACTGTCTTGATGACTGTGGCTTTGTAGTAGAGCCTGAAGTCAGGCAGTTTGATTCCTCCAGTTCCATTCTTCTTTCTCAAGATTGCTTTGGCTATTTGAGGTTTTTTGTATTTCCATACAAATTGTGAAATTATTTGTTCTAGCTCTGTGAAAAATACCGTTGGTAGCTTGATAGGGATTGCATTGAATCTATAGATTGCTTTGGGTAGTATATTCATTTTCTCTATATTGATTCTTCCAATCCATGAACATGGTATACATCTTCATCTATTAGTGTCCTCTTTAATTTCTTTCACCAACGTTTTATAGTTTTCTATATATAGGTAGTTATTAACAACTTTATTGAGGTGTAATTTACATACCGTAAAGTGTACCCATTTACAGTGTATTGTTCAATTGGACTTCCCCAGTGGTCCAGTGGTTAGGACTGCATGCTTTCACTGCCAAGGGCAAGGATTTACTCCCTGGTTGGGGAACTAAAGAACCCACAAGCCTCACTGCACAGCCAAAAATCGTGTATTATTTGATACTTTTAAGTAAACTTAGAGAGTTGTGCAACGGCTACCACAACCCAGTTTTAGAATGTTTCCCTTGCCTGGAAGCCTCCCTCATGCCCATAAGCTGTCACTCCCTGTTCCCACCCCTGGCCCCAGGCAATCATCCTCTGGCTTTCTGTCTCTTGATTTGCCTTTTCTTCCCTGCTTTGTAGATCTGGCTTGAGGGCCTCTTCCAGGAGGCCTTCTTGGAGTCTTCCAATTAGAATTGGCTTCTGAAGGAGCCAGTGCTGTCTCCCTGGGAGTTGGCAAGCTCTTGGAAGGAGCCTCAGGTCTCACTGGCCCCTTGTCTGTCACCTTAGCACAGCACCAGGCACCTGGGAGGCCCAGAGCATGTTGACTGGCCTAAATGAAGTTGCCTCCCTTAAGTTTCTTGTGTGAATTCCTGAGTATCCAGCAAGGAGTTGGAATTTAAAGTACAGGGTGGCCTTCCCTGGTTGCCCAGTGGTTACAAATCTGCCCTCCAATGCAGAGGACACTGGTTTGATCCCTCGTCTGGGAAGATCGCCCCTGCGCCAGGCCGCTAAGGCCACAAACAGCTACTGAGCCAGCGTGCTGCAATTGCTGAAGCCCGTGTGCCCTAGAGCCTGCGCTGTGCTGTAAGAGAAGCCATTGCAATGAGAAGCCTAAGCACCGGAACTAGAGAGTAGCCTCCACTCTCCACAACTACAGAGAGGCCACCTTCCCACGCTGTGCACAGCAATGAAGACCCAGTGCAGCCAATAATAAGTAAATAAATATAAATATTTAAAAAATACAGTATGTGTCATTGTGCTGTGAGGCCCTGCTGCACTGGATTACTTCAGCAGGTACGTGTGAGGCAAGTGGGATCAAACCCATTTTTTGAAATGAAAATGTGGAGGGAGAATGCCCAAATCAGAAAATAGAGGAACCAAGGATTACTTTCTTTTCCACGCATATTTTCTAGTTAGGGGCTGCCCTGCAGTTTTTCCTGCCATCGCCTCTCAAGCAATGTAAATTCCTTCATAGCTGGTTCACAGCTGACCAGGTAGGAGTGACTCAGTGTAAGTGTGAGACACGCAGAGAGGTCTCTTGGTCTGTAGATGGAGGGAGGCCCTGGGGGAGGGAGGGAATACTTGCATTTTCATGCCTTGTGCATTTCAAAAGTTTCTTCTTGCATCATTTTTGTTCTCTGAGGAAAGGAGCAGAAGAAGGAAACTTCATTTTACAAGCGTGCAGCCCGAGACATGGAAATTGTGCACCCAGTGTGTATGGGTCCACATGGGCCTGGTGTGTAGACCCTCAGGTCACAAGTGGTCTCGCTCCCCCTCCCCCACTGATGCAGAGAACTTTCACAGTGGACAGTCGTAGCGTCTTGCTTCTTCTTGAGAGATCAGGGTTGTTGCAGGAGTATACCAGGGGAAAGGCCAGGGGTGGGGTCAGGTGGAAAGACCAGGGATGGGGTCAGGTGGATGAGGGTTCCAGTCTGTCTCTGCTCTGTGGTTTATTGGCCAAGTGAGGCTTTCTGAGCCTGAACTTACTCAGGAACAAGAAGGGGTTCTGGGCCTCCCGTCAGACAATCTCATGAAGCCTGGATATAGAAGACCTGTTGCGTCAGGCTGGTCACTTGTCTGCAGAAATGGAGGAGGCTGCAGTTCTTCCTTGGCACTGAGGATTTCTTTCCAAATTTGGTTTCACTAGGCACATTTTGACCCAGACTGAGTCATCAGGCACGTGATGTGAGCACCTGTGAATGTGTGTGGAAGGGAGCTGGGTGCACGGGTTGGGAGGGGTGTCATGATTTGGCATTTGGGAAGTTGCCACGTTGGATTGTCCCAGCTTGCATCTTCTGTAGAGTCTCTCAGGGTCCCTGATGCAGCCACGGTGACCCTGAACTTGGAGGGCTGCGGGTTCTTCTGCAGCCATTAGGAGACACAGCCTGCCCTCCCAATTCTTTTCCCCCTGGGGCACTTGGAAAACATTTATTAGTTTGGACAGGTGGGTGCTGATGCGCTGAAGGGGACTGCTGGCAATGTGGGCAGGACCATGGTTCCGAGCAGCCACGGGTATGGATCACAGCGCCGTTTTCCCTCCGTCAGCAAAATGCTCAGGTCTCTGCTTCCTTCCTGTGCTTTAACAGGACTTTTCCAGAAAACAGAATTGACGGCAGCTCCCCAGTCTTCCCTGTCACTTCCATCCTCTCTCTCCTCTCTGCTCTGTAGTTACTTTTGGAGGAAGTGAGAACCTCTCCGAACCAATTGCCTGGGTTTCTAGAGAATTGAGAATCTCTCCGAATCAATTGCCTGGGTTTCAAGATGACTGTGACAACGTCGTGCAATTTTCTGTATTTACCAGTGTGGCTGAGTCGTGGGGGGGCGGGGGGCGGTGTCCCCCGAGGAGAATGGGGACAGGACTGGTGGTAGGCTCACCCTCTCTGTCCCTCCCAGCCTTCCCCAGAGTGTGGGGCGGTGGCAGGAGCCAGGCTTTATTAGAGATCCTTCAGTGACTGGGGCTAGTGCCACTGCTGGTGACGCAGCCTGGGCAGCCTGGCATAGTNACCAGTGTGGCTGAGTCGTGGGGGGGCGGGGGGCGGTGTCCCCCGAGGGGAAGGGGGACAGGACTGGTGGTAGGCTCACCCTCTCTGTCCCTCCCAGCTTTCCCCAGAGTGTGGGGCGGTGGCAGGGGCCAGGCTTTATTAGAGATCCTTCAGTGACTGGGGCTAGTGCCACTGCTGGTGACGCAGCCTGGGCAGCCTGGCATAGTGTCCAGGGGTGGGGGGCAGGACGTAGTGGCTGCTCTGGCTCATTTGGGGGTCTTTCTTCCTCCCGATAAGTAAAGGCACAGGCAGGCCTGGGACAGATGTTGAGGCCCCTGCTCTCTTTCTGGCCCAAACTTAGGCTTTCTTTTTCTCTGGGGATTGCGTTTTCCTCTTCTTTCTCTCTAAAGACAGGATAAAGGATTGCGGCTTTTTATTAGCATATGTTCTTGGCAATTCGCTATTACCTGACCTAAAACCAATATGGCCTGACTGATCATTCTCAGCTAGCTGTAAAGTGAAAACTTAGGCATTTGGGAGTTATTTCAGCATTGTTGGTGGGAGTAGGGGAGGGGAAAGTGTAGCACAGGTAAGGGATTCCAGGTTCTCCGGACCGAGGACACTCAAGCAGGGTCAAGGTCTCACTGCTTTCCCCCAACTCATAGCGCCTTCCTCCGTGTGTTGTCCTGGGCCAGTTGTCTGCTCTCTAGTTCAACCACATCATCCTTATCCTCATCATCACCATCATGATCGCTAGCATCACTATAACCATCATCATTACTCAGTCTCAGCATTGCTTCCCAGCTTTTGGCTGCTGCAGCTCCTAGCCCGTTTCTGCTATATTAGCTGTTCTTTGGGAGATGCCCCCTCCTATTAGGGGGTTAATGAAGAGAGTTACGACAGGATGGTAGGCACAGAGCCCCTGAATGGGTGGATGATGGAATGTTACTCTGAAAGTGGCCTCAGAGAATAACTAATCGGGACGATGCTTAGAAAGATCTCATCTGTGATGATTAATTTTATGTGTCAGATTAAATTTTATTTTTAAATTTTATGTGACAAGGCTAAGAGATGCCCAGGTAGCTGGTAAAACATTATGTATGGGTATGTCTGTGAGGGTGTCTCTGAAAGAAATTAGCATTTGATTCAGTAGATGGAGTAAAGAAGACAGTCCTCAGCAGTGTGGGGAGGCATCAGCTAATCCACTGAGGGCTTGAGTAGAACAGAAAGATGGAGGAAGGAAGAATTGGCTGTTTCTCTTGAGCTAGCATGTGTATCTTCTCCTGTCCTTGGACTTCAGTGTTCCTGGTTCTTGGGACTTTGAACTTGAACTGCTGACTTTCTTGCTTCTCTGGCTTGTACATGGCAGAGTCTAGGACTTCTTGGCCTCAAACTGTGTAAGCCAATTTCTATAATGAATCAATCTCTACATGTTTAGAGAGTAGTCTCCCCTCATCGACTTCCCTGGTGACTCAGACGGTAAAGCGTCTGCCTACAATGCGGGAGACCTGGGTTTGATCCCTGGGTTGGGAAGATTCCCTGGAGAAGGAAATGGCAACCCACTCCAGTACTCTTGCCTGGAAAATTCTGTGGATGGAGGAGCCTGGTAGGCTTCAGTCCATGGGGTCGCAAAGAGTCGGACACGACTGAAGGACTTTACTTTGTTTCTCCCCTCATCTGTGGTTTCACTTTCCACGGTTTCAATTACCCATGCTCAACTGTGGCCCAAAAATGTTAAATGGAAAATTCTAGAAAGGCACAATTCCCCGGTTTTGCATTTCGTGGTATTCTAAGTGGCATAATGAAATCTCACGCTGCCCCACTCTGTCCCCCTGGGATTCCCTGGCAGTGATCCAGGACCACCCAAAGCAGATGACCCTCCTCCTGACACATCATCAGGTCAGTAGAAGCCTAACATAACATCTCACTGCCTATGTCATTTAGTCACTTTATCCCGTGTAAGCATTTTATCATCGCATGTCATCACGGGAAGGATGAGTACAGTATAAGACAATATTTTGACAGAGAGAGAGAGCATATTCACATAACTTTTATTCCAGTGAATTGTTATATTTTATTATTAGTTATTGTTGTTTATCTCTTACTGTACCTAATTTATAAATTAGACTTTATCATAGGGGTATTTGTATAGGAAAAAAATATAGCATATATAAGGTTCAGTACTGACTGCAGTTTTAGGCATCCACTGGGGGTCTTGGAATGAATCCCTCTCTGATAAGGGGGACTAGTGTATGTGTGTGTACATACACACACGTATATGTGTGTGCGTGCACAAGATGTAAGATGTATGTTTATCTGTCTAACTGGAGGGCCCTGGCTGATTTACCCCTCATTCTTTTAGGCCTGGTGGGGAGCCAGTATCACCCTTGCCCCTCCTGGGAGGACAGCTCAGGCTCCCAAGTGTGTTCTCCAGGTCCTTTGCTGATGAGCATCTCCAGAGCCTGACCTCGCAGATTGCGTACTGAGCTGTCTGCCTCTCCCCAGGCAGTGGGCCTCTTTGCAGGCCGGGACCTGTGGATTTCTTCTCCATGGTGCCCCCATTCCTGGCACTGAGCCTGGGATACAGTGGATGTCCAGATGTGTGGCTGAACCATCATCCTCTTCTCTCAACTGTAGAGTGGTGGGTGAATTGAATTATTTAAAACNCGATCCCTGGGTTGGGAAGATTCCCTGGAGAAGGAAATGGCAACCCACTCCAGTACTCTTGCCTGGAAAATTCTGTGGATGGAGGAGCCTGGTAGGCTTCAGTCCATGGGGTCGCAAAGAGTCGGACACGACTGAAGGACTTTACTTTGTTTCTCCCCTCATCTGTGGTTTCACTTTCCACGGTTTCAATTACCCATGCTCAACTGTGGCCCAAAAATGTTAAATGGAAAATTCTAGAAAGGCACAATTCCCTGGTTTTGCATTTCGTGGTATTCTAAGTGGCATAATGAAATCTCACGCTGCCCCACTCTGTCCCCCTGGGATTCCCTGGCAGTGATCCAGGACCACCCAAAGCAGATGACCCTCCTCCTGACACATCATCAGGTCAGTAGAAGCCTAACATAACATCTCACTGCCTATGTCATTTAGTCACTTTATCCCGTGTAAGCATTTTATCATTGCATGTCATCACGGGAAGGATGAGTACAGTATAAGACAATATTTTGACAGAGAGAGAGAGCATATTCACATAACTTTTATTCCAGTGAATTGTTATATTTTATTATTAGTTATTGTTGTTTATCTCTTACTGTACCTAATTTATAAATTAGACTTTATCATAGGGGTATTTGTATAGGAAAAAAATATAGCATATATAAGGTTCAGTACTGACTGCAGTTTTAGGCATCCACTGGGGGTCTTGGAATGAATCCCTCTCTGATAAGGGGGACTAGTGTATGTGTGTGTACATACACACACGTATATGTGTGTGCGTGCACAAGATGTAAGATGTATGTTTATCTGTCTAACTGGAGGGCCCTGGCTGATTTACCCCTCATTCTTTTAGGCCTGGTGGGGAGCCAGTATCACCCTTGCCCCTCCTGGGAGGACAGCTCAGGCTCCCAAGTGTGTTCTCCAGGTCCTTTGCTGATGAGCATCTCCAGAGCCTGACCTCGCAGATTGCGTACCGAGCTGTCTGCCTCTCCCCAGGCAGTGGGCCTCTTTGCAGGCCGGGACCTGTGGATTTCTTCTCCATGGTGCCCCCATTCCTGGCACTGAGCCTGGGATACAGTGGATGTCCAGATGTGTGGCTGAACCATCATCCTCTTCTCTCAACTGTAGAGTGGTGGGTGAATTGAATTATTTAAAACTTAGCACTTTGGCTAAGGAGCCTGCTTGGCAGGCCTGAATGTGTGATTGGACGGTTCAGTGCACTAATGCTGCTTTCTGTGCGGTCGCGGGGGCTAGTGTTTTACACTTTCATGAAAACTACAGGACAGAGGTCTGAAGGCACTGCGGCTTCGTGGGCTGATGGAGAGAAACCAGCAACCCCCCCCACCGCCCCCGCCCTATCCTGTTATTGTCTGGCTTTCACTTGGTGTGAGAGGTTTTTCCTCTCCAGATCTCAGTTTCCTCATTTGTCAAAGCAGCTCGGGGCTAGATAGCCTCTAAATTCTCTGCCCACTCTAGAAACCAGGAAAAAATGCTTAAAAATGTGAACATGAGGGACTTCCCTGACAGTCAAGAGGTTAAGACTCTGCACTTCCACTGCAGGGGATATTGTTTGATCTCTGATCAGGGAACTAAGAGCCCACATGTCTCAGGACATACGCCTGACTAGAGGGGCCCACACCGCAGAGTCAGCCCCTCCACACAAACAAACAAATAAAAACCTCTCAGGAAGCAGACGCAGCTGCTGTGTGAGGAGCTGGCATCACCATTCAGAGAGACTGAGAATACTGAAGAGCACATTTGTGGAGCACAAACTAGAAAGAAGGGGTCGGGCAGAAGGTACTGGGGTTAGGGAGAGGATCTGTATTTCATCCATTCATCCAACCATCCATCCATCCATCCATCCATCGATTCAAGGCCTTTTCATAACTTCCTATGCCTGGGATGGTGCCATGTCTTAAGGAAACTGAGATTAAGAAGACAAGGACTCCTGGTACCAAGGAGGAGCCTGATTTCAGCGGGGTATTTGCTGTGGGAGCACGGAAGAAGGTTGGTAATTGAGCTCAGATCTTAGGCTCTAGATCTGTGCCTTTTTTGGAAACTGTTTACAATTCCTTTAAGAGGACACGCTGGCAAGAAAAGCCAGTTAGAGGATGTAGATGCTGCCCTCCTGGGTGTAATGGGGCACTTCTATTTTTTTCTGGGAGGTCGTGCCACTCACAATCTAAGAAACTGGTGAACTAACTGAGCTTCATATTTTGACTGTGAACCAGAGAGAAGTCAGAAGTAGGGAGTATTGTAGAAGACAAGTGACTGTACTATTTTCAGATGAGAGTGTATTTACTGATGTAAATTCTTGACTGGCTTTCACCTCAGATTGGTCTTTTTAATGAGATACAGAGAATTCTTTGAAATGAGCACATTTCTGATAGTAAGCTAGAAGGTGTTTGCTAAAGGGGTTGAAAACAAGCAGTTTAAATGTGTCGTCTAAATACAGGGCTGGAAAGCAAGATGTAGAACTGTGCAGACAACTTCATTCCCATTATGTTTAAGGGGGAAAAATATCAGAGAAAATATAAGGGAAGGAAATATGTTGAACTGTTAACAGCAGTTGAGTCTGGCAGGATTGCGTGTGCGTGTGTGCCCAGCTGCTCAGTCATGTCCAGCGTTTTGTGACCCCATGGACTGTAGCCTTCCAGGTTCTTCTGTCCATTGGACTTCCCAGGCAAGAATACTGGAGGCCATTTCCTCCTCCAGGGGCTCTTCCTGACCCAGGGATTGAACCTGTGTCCCCTGCACTGGCAGGCAGGTTCTTTACCACTGAGCCACCTGGGAAGTTCCATGGGATCATGAGTTTCTCTCTTTTTGTGTGTGTGTTGCTCTGCATTCTAAAATTTCACCCATGGGCCTATGTTTGTTTTGCAATTGGGAGGAAAATAAAAAGGTTTTGAAAAGGAGCCTCAGGAAGGCATTCCTCTGATAATCTTGTGTATCCTCTTAATTTACTTAGCAAAGTTTCTTTTTATAGTCAGACTGGCTGGAATTCATACATTTCATACCTGTGATGATTGGAATTAAAGGAAATTTATCATACTACATTATTAGAATTTGTTAATCTCATCTAAATTCAATACTGAGTAACTCTATTAACTTGGATATAAAAAAATCATTCCAAGTCTCCCAAGGAATTCACCACTTCAACATGGCAAGGGTAGAGTTTGTATATGATCTAGCAGGTGCTGCTTGAATCTGGGTGTTCACTTTGTGTCTTGACCTGGACGGAGGCTTCAAGCATCCTGCTGTGTTGACACTGGGTGTTTTAATGAGGTTTTAATGAGGTGGTTTGATGTCCTCAGACCTACCTGTCTCCACTTTTCCTTCTCTGTTCTCATCACCAAGTGCTCATGCAGTGGCCTTCTTCCAGGAATAATCTCCTTTACTATTTGTCTCTCAGGCTGATGTTTTTCAGCTCCTGTTTTTGAAAATAACTCTTTTGGTACCCCATCTGGGCTCTTCCTTCCTGACTCCCCCCAAATGAAACTGTTGGTCTTCAGCTGTGAATTGAAGGACTCCCAGGGATGGTCCTGCCCCCTGCCCCCTGCCTTTGCTGCTCCAGCCTTGGACTTGGGTTGATGTTGGGTTGACTTGACTTGACCTTGGGCTCTCACTGGATTGACTGTCTTTATTTATGGGCTGGTGAGCAGGGCCATCTTAGTACTTCTTAGGGCCATGCCTGACTTTCAGTGGCGTCCCTCCAAAAGGCTTCTTAGGCTGTTATTCCCATCATTTTTCAGGGGTTTAATCTTTCTGAGTCCAGGATATTGAGTCAGCAGTGGAAAGTTATGAAGGCGAAGCCAGCCATCAGAGAAATTGGCTAATATGAAAGATTAATTTCAGAGTGAATGAAGGGGAGGGATGCTTGGGGGCTGGGCTGTCTCTCTAAGCAAATAATATTGCTCTAATATGTGAGAAATCAGAGGCTGCCTCTGCTGCTCGCTTAGTGCCAGCTTATAGTTTCTTGGGTAATATAGTGTCCATATTTATGATCTTGAGAAAAAATATAATTGTCAGCAAAATTACATGCACATCTGGTTAATTATTTCAGAATACTCACCATGAGAAAATCATATTTTTAAAAAATTAGTCTGGCTTCTGTGTTCTGAAATTGTTATTTTTGAAAGCCAGTTGTCAGGTTATTATTGTGTCATTCCACGGGGCGGCAGGAAGGAAGCTCTCCTGTCACATGAAACAGGTAGGTTACCATGGAGACCGGGTGTGTCCCAGTGGTTTCCTGGGTATCTCATTTGTCCTGGAGAAGGAATAAACCTCACTATCTGTGATATTCCTGAAATTGTGTTTGTGAATTAAATTTTTCTAAACAAAGGTCCAATGTTTTATTGACTTACAAGGGGATTTCTGACATAATTTTGCCCTTCGTTCTGTTTGCTTAATTTGTAATGCTGTATAACCCTTCTTTTCCTATCAAAATACTTAAAATGCACTGAAGGAACACCCATCCCAAAACAGAAACTGGAAAAAAAATCTTTTAATAAAGCTAAGAATGCTCTCTTCTGTGTGAATGTGATTGCCCCGGACAGTTGAACAACTTAGTATGATAATTCTCTGTCATAAGCCAAGCTGGGGGATACACTGATGAGCAAGATGGTGGTGGGCCTGCCCTTGTGCAGCTTATATTAAGGTTGTGACCCAAGGCAACTGGAAGCCAAGGGGGGCCCTGGTCTGAGCTGCCCTGGTTTATATTGTCAGCTGCTGCCAAGCCAGGGGGCTTGAACCCCGCTCACTGTCCCACAGGGCAAGGGGGCTGGGCCTTGTTGGAGGGATGACATAGCTGCTGACTTGATTGAGCTGTTTTTATTCACGAGCATTTTCCAGAATGTGCAACAGTGCTTTATCAGTCTGCTTATCATAATTTTATACATGAAAAAATTCTATTCATGCCTATTCTTGGGTTGCTGTCCATCTAATAGTTTCTAAAGGCAATCGCTTGATGGTTAACTGTGTAGAAAGCTCCTTGTACCCCCTGAAGTGAAGTGAAGTCAAGTCGCTCAGTCGTGTCCAACTCTTTGCGACCCCATAAACTGTAGCGTACCAGGCTTCTCTGTCCATGGGATTTTCCAGGCAACAGTCTTATCAAAAACCTGGCAGTTTCCTTCCTTGCTTTATCCCACTCGGCTTCAGCATCCTCTGATCTCACAAAAGCAGAGCACCCCGCCCCTGTCCCAGCATCAGCAGCTGGAGGCCCATGGTGGGCATCCCAACCTCCTTCTCCCACCCTGTGCTTCCTTGCAGTCACTTCCTCAGCAGAGGCACATCCTCTCTTATCCTTCCCTTCTGCGAGTTGGTGATGAGCACAGGCCTCCTGCAGCCCCACCACTGGACAGCCCATTTTGCACAAGCTCCTTAACTGGTTGGGACCTTGAGTGGGATTGTCAGAGCCTGAAGAGGCTGCAGCTGGTCATGGAACAGTTAGTGACTCTGTTGGGTGTCGGTGAGGTTGAGAAAGTGGCAGACTCCACCCTCTGTGTGTGCTATGATTTGAACAGAGATCTCAGTCTCATAGCCTCAGAGGATGCTGTGATCTGAACAGAGAAACAGGCCCCACATGCCCTGGGCTTAGGGACATCCTGCCTAGTTGAGCTTCAATTTGAAAGGAACNTCGTGTCCAACTCTTTGCGACCCCATAAACTGTAGCGTACCAGGCTTCTCTGTCCATGGGATTTTCCAGGCAACAGTCTTATCAAAAACCTGGCAGTTTCCTTCCTTGCTTTATCCCACTCGGCTTCAGCATCCTCTGATCTCACAAAAGCAGAGCACCCCGCCCCTGTCCCAGCATCAGCAGCTGGAGGCCCATGGTGGGCATCCCAACCTCCTTCTCCCACCCTGTGCTTCCTTGCAGTCACTTCCTCAGCAGAGGCACATCCTCTCTTATCCTTCCCTTCTGCGAGTTGGTGATGAGCACAGGCCTCCTGCAGCCCCACCACTGGACAGCCCATTTTGCACAAGCTCCTTAACTGGTTGGGACCTTGAGTGGGATTGTCAGAGCCTGAAGAGGCTGCAGCTGGTCATGGAACAGTTAGTGACTCTGTTGGGTGTCGGTGAGGTTGAGAAAGTGGCAGACTCCACCCTCTGTGTGTGCTATGATTTGAACAGAGATCTCAGTCTCATAGCCTCAGAGGATGCTGTGATCTGAACAGAGAAACAGGCCCCACATGCCCTGGGCTTAGGGACATCCTGCCTAGTTGAGCTTCAATTTGAAAGGAACTGGAGATGTCTCTTCCTGATCCTGCCTTGACTTCCTTCCCATCTAATGGATAGGGAACAGAGTCATTCTTTTCAAAGGAGAAAAAGAGATCAGACCCAATGTTCTGTCATTCTGTCTCAGTCCTGTTCTCCTCCCTGAGGCTCAAACACCACCCACCTTCACCTTCTTCATGCAGGTCCCCCTTGGGTCTGCCAGGCACTGCCCCGGAACATCTGTTGCCTCATCTACGAAATGGGAAGTATAGAACCTCCCTCTTAGGATTGTTGTAAAAATAGCCATTACATTTCTTATAAACTCCAAATTGCTGTATAAATGTAAGGACTGTCGCCATCATCATCACCATCACCATAATCATCATCACCACCGTCACCATCACTATTACCATCACCATCATCACCACATCACAATCATCATCACCACCATCACCATCACCACCACCATCATCACCACCATCATCACCATCACCATTACCACCATCATCATCATCACCATTACCACCACCATCATCACCACCATCACCACCATCACCATCATCATCATTACCAACCTTTTTATTCACATCCTGCTGCCCCTGACACATGATTGCTAAAAGAGCAGGGTCTTTCTGGCTCCCTCTGTGGAATTTGAATTCCCAGTCTTCTGTCCTTTTCCTTTCTCTCATCTGGGATTACCTGTGGTTTTCATTTTCCACCTACAAGATGTTAGTCCATAGAAGAGAGCTGGGGAATGTAATGTCCGAGCCTCACAATGGACGTGGAAATCTGTATCCGCTCCTCCATCCTTCTGGAACATTGGATCTGCTCTGTCTTTGCTCCTGTCCCCTGCTGTTTGCATGCTGGGCAGCCTGGGAACTTACTGCTCAGATTAAAGATATTTACTGAAATATGGGCAGTCAGCTTGGCTCAGGTCAGATCATATATGAACAAGCAGCTCCCCTTAAACCTGCTCCTGGATTACAGCCAGCTGTGTGGTCCACCTTTGTCCGTGACAGCAGGGTGGGCTGGGGACTTGGTAGAAAACTCTCAGGGACATTGTTCTTTATTCTTCTTTTTGAAAGGGACTTTCTTCATATCTGGCCTCCTTACTAAGTGAGCTGGTGCTGGGGCTTGGGGTTATGACTCTTGATGCTACCATTTGAGGAGAGGAACATTCGCTACATCCTTCTGCTTGCCCCTTGTACCCTCCCAGATTGCCTTCACAACTCCCAGCCTTGCTCAGGGGTTGCCTCCTCCAAGAAGTCCCCCGGGCCTGCTCAGGCATCTGCTCTTCCTGGGGCACTGCTGCTCTGGCTCATGCAGCCACACCATATGCAAAGCTGTGGTCCTGACCAGTCACCTCCTGGCCTGAGGCTCCTAAGGGCAGGAACCATGTACCGAGTAGTCTCCCTTGAAGCAGAGACTGGGCTTGGGGAGAATCCCTAGGTTGGGAAAGGTGCTCTCTCAATGAGCCGACCCTCATTCATTCATTCATTCATTCACATAGCTCCCAATGTGTGACGGACTCTGCACTAGAAAATATCCAGTGGAAATCCTGCACTCTTGGTGTTTATGTTTCTAGCTGGACACAGGCAGTAAACTAAAGCTTACTTTATAAAGTGTAAACTATATGTAAGCTTTCAATATGTAGCATAATACTGTAATACTGTAGTACATGGTATAATATGCATGCTAGATTGCTTCAGTAATGTCCAACTCTCTGCAACCCTATGGACTGTAGCCCACCAGGCTCCTCTGTCCATGGGATTCTCGGGCAAGAATTCTGGCGTGGGTTGACATTGCCTCCTCCAGGGGATTTTCCCAGGGATCGAACCCACATCTCTTATATCTCTTACATTGGCAGGTGGGTTCTTTACCAGTAGTACCACCTCATAAGTGCAGGGTATAATATAGTATATACATAATAAAATATGGTGATGTAGTATAATATAGTGATAATAGAAGATGTGGGGGGAACAAAGGGGGAATTCCTTGGTGGTCCAGTGGTTAGGACTCTGGGCATTTAGTGCTGAGGACCCAGGTTCAATCCCAAGGGGAACTAACATCCCAAGCCATATGGTACAGCCAAAAAGAAGAAAAAGAAGGCGTTGTGAAGGGCCAGAGGTATTGGATGAGGGATGGTGAGAAATGAAATTCTAAGTAGAGTGATCAGAGAAAGCCTAATGAGAAGGTGACATTTGAGCAAAGACTGGAAAAAATGAGGGAGCTGGTCATGTGGAAGCTGAGCAAGGTGGCAGGCACAGCGGATAGCAAATATGAGGGCCCCTGTGCTCAGAGACTGGACAACAAAAGGCGCCACCTTCCAGCCAGGAGAACCCAGGGAGGTTCGGCCAGTGAGATGAGTTCAAGGCCATTGGCTTGCACTCCTATCCCTGCTCCCTTCCTGAATAAACAGCCAGAGTCCCAAGACAGGAAGCTTTTGGCCCATTCATCTTCCTGCCTGGAAAGCAGACGTAATTTGTGGAAATAGGGCAGCCATCCTGTGATCACGAGGCTGAAATCCATGTGCTAAGGATGGTGGAGCAGAAAAAGACTCTCGGTCCTTGATGGCATTCTTGAACTGCTGCCCACACCCTGGACACAAAGAAAAGCCTTTCTTGTTTAAGCCACAGTTTGTTGGGTTTTAGGTTGTTTTCATGGGATGTCCAAAACAGAATCTACCATTCCCAAGTCCCCAGACAGACCACTGCTGCTCAGATACGTGGGGGCGGAGGGGGGAAGGGCTGGAAGATGTTTTAGCCCCTTCTCAGCTTCCCTTTCCCTCCATCCTTTCAAGCGGGTCTCTAAGTTAGTCATCAGGATGCCCCAGTGCCTCCCAGTCTCTCCAGCTTCATCGTCTGTGCTGCACTTACCACCTGCATGTGTGATGGTCAGTTTCTGGTGGCTCTCCTGACCCAGCCTCTCCCCACACCCCACCAGACCCACCCACCCCCCAGCTCCAGCCCAGCACGAGCCTTCTTTGTGGTGCTCCATGCTCTCAAATCCTTGCTTGCAAAGTCCAAATGCTAAGCATGGCCTGAGAAGCCCTCCTTGTGACCCTCAACCCTGCCTGCCCTCTTGACCAACCCTTCATCCAGTACATGACGTCTTGAACTCCATTGACTGGCAGGTCCTTGTCACCATTCACTCCTCTGGGCCTTTACACCTGCCGTTCCCTCTGCTGGGAATCCCTGATCACCTCCTCCCCCAGGTGGCACCCACACATCCTTCAAGAATCGAGCAGGGCTTTTCATGTCAGTTGATCCCTTTCCCTGTGCACCTGACTCTTTTGTCTATGTCAGAGCATCTCTGGGGGAGGTGGGGGGGGGGACCTCAGTTAAAAAAACAAACACGTCTTTCTTCCTAGTAGACAGAATTCCCCAGAGAACAGAGATCAAACATGCGTGGTCTAGAGAGTCTGGGCTTTCCTGGTAGCTCAGACAGTAATGAGCCACCAGGAGATGCGGAAGACCTGGGTTTGATCCCTGGGTTGGGAAGATCCCCTGGAGGAGGGCATGGCAACCCACTCCACTACTCTTGCCTGGAGAATCCCCATGGACCAAGGAGCCTGGAGGGCTAGAGGCCATGGGGTTGAAAAGAATCGTACACGACTAAGCACGCTAGAGAGTCTGGTCTATGTTGGGCTTTGCATCAAGCCTGTAAGCAGCCCTTCTGCTTACTTGTTGCGGGTGGTGGGTGCCTGAGGCAGTTCCAGGTGTTGGCCCCCAGGTGAGGTCCCTACTCTCCCACCTGTGTCTGTATCTTTAGGCCCAGCAGTGCCTGTGGGGCAGCAGCCTCAGCTCACTTATAAAATAATGAAAATAGTATTACTAAAAGCTCAAGTACCTGGCACCAAGCTGAGTGCTATACACACTTCATCTCAGTGATGAGAGTTGGTCTTCACTTCCCAGATAGCTCAAGCAGTAAAGATTCCACCTGCACTACAGAAGATGTGGGTTTGATCCCTGGGTCAGGAAGATCCCCTGGAGGAGGAAATGGCAACCCACTCCAGTATTCTTGTCTGGAAAATCCCATGGATAGAGGAGCCTGGTGGGTCCATGGGGTC
>SJYW01006014.1:73910-107592 GCA_006410735.1 Raphicerus campestris | reverse complement strand
ACCACCTGCATGTGTGATGGTCAGTTTCTGGTGGCTCTCCTGACCCAGCCTCTCCCCACACCCCACCAGACCCACCCACCCCCCAGCTCCAGCCCAGCACGAGCCTTCTTTGTGGTGCTCCATGCTCTCAAATCCTTGCTTGCAAAGTCCAAATGCTAAGCATGGCCTGAGAAGCCCTCCTTGTGACCCTCAACCCTGCCTGCCCTCTTGACCAACCCTTCATCCAGTACATGACGTCTTGAACTCCATTGACTGGCAGGTCCTTGTCACCATTCACTCCTCTGGGCCTTAACACCTGCCGTTCCCTCTGCTGGGAATCCCTGATCACCTCCTCCCCCAGGTGGCACCCACACATCCTTCAAGAATCGAGCAGGGCTTTTCATGTCAGTTGATCCCTTTCCCTGTGCACCTGACTCTTTTGTCTATGTCAGAGCATCTCTGGGGGAGGTGGGGGGGGACCTCAGTTAAAAAAACAAACACGTCTTTCTTCCTAGTAGACAGAATTCCCCAGAGAACAGAGATCAAACATGCGTGGTCTAGAGAGTCTGGGCTTTCCTGGTAGCTCAGACAGTAATGAGCCACCAGGAGATGCGGAAGACCTGGGTTTGATCCCTGGGTTGGGAAGATCCCCTGGAGGAGGGCATGGCAACCCACTCCACTACTCTTGCCTGGAGAATCCCCATGGACCGAGGAGCCTGGAGGGCTAGAGGCCATGGGGTTGAAAAGAATAGTACACGACTAAGCACGCTAGAGAGTCTGGTCTATGTTGGGCTTTGCATCAAGCCTGTAAGCAGCCCTTCTGCTTACTTGTTGCGGGTGGTGGGTGCNTCCTTGATGGCATTCTTGAACTGCTGCCCACACCCTGGACACAAAGAAAAGCCTTTCTTGTTTAAGCCACAGTTTGTTGGGTTTTAGGTTGTTTTCATGGGATGTCCAAAACAGAATCTACCATTCCCAAGTCCCCAGACAGACCACTGCTGCTCAGATACGTGGGGGCGGAGGGGGGAAGGGCTGGAAGATGTTTTAGCCCCTTCTCAGCTTCCCTTTCCCTCCATCCTTTCAAGCGGGTCTCTAAGTTAGTCATCAGGATGCCCCGTGCCTCCCAGTCTCTCCAGCTTCATTGTCTGTGCTGCACTCACCACCTGCATGTGTGATGGTCAGTTTCTGGTGGCTCTCCTGACCCAGCCTCTCCCCACACCCCACCAGACCCACCCACCCCCCAGCTCCAGCCCAGCACGAGCCTTCTTTGTGGTGCTCCATGCTCTCAAATCCTTGCTTGCAAAGTCCAAATGCTAAGCATGGCCTGAGAAGCCCTCCTTGTGACCCTCAACCCTGCCTGCCCTCTTGACCAACCCTTCATCCAGTACATGACGTCTTGAACTCCATTGACTGGCAGGTCCTTGTCACCATTCACTCCTCTGGGCCTTAACACCTGCCGTTCCCTCTGCTGGGAATCCCTGATCACCTCCTCCCCCAGGTGGCACCCACACATCCTTCAAGAATCGAGCAGGGCTTTTCATGTCAGTTGATCCCTTTCCCTGTGCACCTGACTCTTTTGTCTATGTCAGAGCATCTCTGGGGGAGGTGGGGGGGGACCTCAGTTAAAAAAACAAACACGTCTTTCTTCCTAGTAGACAGAATTCCCCAGAGAACAGAGATCAAACATGCGTGGTCTAGAGAGTCTGGGCTTTCCTGGTGGCTCAGACAGTAATGAGCCACCAGGAGATGCGGAAGACCTGGGTTTGATCCCTGGGTTGGGAAGATCCCCTGGAGGAGGGCATGGCAACCCACTCCACTACTCTTGCCTGGAGAATCCCCATGGACCGAGGAGCCTGGAGGGCTAGAGGCCATGGGGTTGAAAAGAATAGTACACGACTAAGCACGCTAGAGAGTCTGGTCTATGTTGGGCTTTGCATCAAGCCTGTAAGCAGCCCTTCTGCTTACTTGTTGCGGGTGGTGGGTGCCTGAGGCAGTTCCAGGTGTTGGCCCCCAGGTGAGGTCCCTACTCTCCCACCTGTGTCTGTATCTTTAGGCCCAGCAGTGCCTGTGGGGCAGCAGCCTCAGCTCACTTATAAAATAATGAAAATAGTATTACTAAAAGCTCAAGTACCTGGCACCAAGCTGAGTGCTATACACACTTCATCTCAGTGATGAGAGTTGGTCTTCACTTCCCAGATAGCTCAAGCAGTAAAGATTCCACCTGCACTACAGAAGATGTGGGTTTGATCCCTGGGTCAGGAAGATCCCCTGGAGGAGGAAATGGCAACCCACTCCAGTATTCTTGTCTGGAAAATCCCATGGATAGAGGAGCCTGGTGGGTCCATGGGGTCGCAAAGAGTCAGACATCACTGATCGACTGAACATGTACACACTCATTCAACAAATGGTTATCTCAGGCCTACTGTGTGCCAGGGACTCTACTAGGCATGAGGGGTACATCAGTGGGAGGAAAAAAGAAATTCTGTCCCATGGAACTCACATACACTTCTGTTGCTGCTGCTTCCCACATCTTGCACTAATGCACCAAAAACATTCTAGTCATTAATTTTTAAATGTGATGCAGAAACAGTTTGAATTTCAGTTGATGAATTTCAAGATGCTGGAGATCCTGCTGTCCTCTCAGAAAAAAAGAGGAAAATTAAGCAAAAAGGTGCTTCTAGCAAATCAGTGCAATATTTTTCCAAACACAAAAATTTTAAATTATTTGCTTTCATCTTGCTGTTTAAAGGGTCCCACTATTCAGAACTCACTCACCCTGTTGTTATTAAGGGTGGAAACCAAGATGTTTAGTTATGTAAAAGCCAATTAAAATAAATTAAATGCAAATGCTGTTTCATTGTACAATGTTAATTTTGAGAGCTGGATCAATCACAGGTTGTGGAAATGCCAAAGTTGTTAAGACTTTGGTTGCCACGACAACAGCACCCCGGCTCCAGTGGTCTGGTATTCAGGTCCCGGCTCCCAGACAGGCAGGGGAGGGTGAAGAAACATTTCCTGTTCCTTCCTCACCTGTCTAACTGACCTTTGGTGAAAATAGGATTCTTTATCATCATGGTGAATAACTGCCCGGGTCTTGTTTGTTCTGTGTGTGTGTGTGTGTGTGTGTGTATGGAGGGTGGGGAGTTGTTGGGTTGAACTCAGTGCTTTTAACCCATTGGCTGCCATAATCACATTTCTCAGGGAGTTTTCTCTGGGGCCACCTCTGTTTTACAGATGAACACGGGGATTCAGAAGGAGGCTTGTACACTGGCTCCAGGAGGCCAGATCAGGACGGGTGTGAGCTCCGGGGTGCTAGGCCAGGATGGGCTGTTTCTGTGGGGCCTCTGGGAACCCAGGGTTCTTGACCTTTCCCTGCACCTGTTTCTGAACTGCACAGCGTGGGTCCCAGCGGGCCTCCCTCACCAGCATCAGGCTGACCAGGCCTCAGTCGCCAGCGCTGGGCCCAGAGCTGCCATGGTGTTTCTTTTGGTGTGTCCTACAGAGAAGCTTTGTGAAGTCAAGTNGTGTGTGTGTGTGTGTGTGTATGGAGGGTGGGGAGTTGTTGGGTTGAACTCAGTGCTTTTAACCCATTGGCTGCCATAATCACATTTCTCAGGGAGTTTTCTCTGGGGCCACCTCTGTTTTACAGATGAACACGGGGATTCAGAAGGAGGCTTGTACACTGGCCCCAGGAGGCCAGATCAGGACGGGTGTGAGCTCCGGGGTGCTAGGCCAGGATGGGCTGTTTCTGTGGGACCTCTGGGAACCCAGGGTTCTTGACCTTTCCCTACACCTGTTTCTGAACTGCATAGCGTGAGTCCCAGCGGGCCTCCCTCACCAGCATCAGGCTGACCAGGCCTCAGTCGCCAGCGCTGGGCCCAGAGCTGCCATGGTGTTTCTTTTGGTGTGTCCTACAGAGAAGCTTTGTGAAGTCAAGTGGGCCTTAAGAAGTACTGCTGTTAATAAGGCTAGTGGATGCGATGAAATTCTAGCAGAACTATTCAGATCCCTAAAGGAGGATGCCATCAAGGTTTTGCATTCATTATGTCAGCAAATCTGGAAGACCTGGCAGTGGCCACAGGACTAGAAAAGGTCAATCCTCAATCCAATTCCCAAGAAAGGTAGTACCAAAGAATGTCCTAACCATTGGATAATTGCACTCATCTCCCATGCTAGAAGGTCATGCTGAAAATCTTGCATGGTAGGCTTCAGCATTATGTGAACTAAGAACTTCCAGATGTCCAAGCTGGGTTTAGAAAAGGAAGAGGAACTAGAGATCAAATTGCCAACTTTTGCTGGAGAGAAGATAAGCTTCCTCACCATGCATGGTTTTAGGAAGCCATGAATTGGAACTGCAGGTACGTGTTAAGCATCAGCTCTCCTGGCTGGAGGAGGCCCAGGATGGGTTGCTCAAGTGCCAGCTGCCTGATTCACTGTCCCTGCCCTGCAGTTCCACTCTCCGAGCTAAATTGGGGCTGCAATCTGGGTCCTTGTTGAATGAGATTGCACTGGGCTTTTTCCCCCTTTTTTGGGGTGTGGTTCCTGGGAAATGAAGCAGTTAGGGGTTTTTAAAACTCTGTGCAAGAGATAGGTTGTTGCACTAACGTCTAACCTGCTGTAGAGCCCCCTGAAAGTGAGGTGAGGCTCAGGAGAACACGAGGAGGTGAAGTTGGATATTTGCTATAGGGCTGTGGTGGCAGGACTCTGCCTCGGTGCCTGTACTTGCTGGGGGCTCCCCCAGATACATCCTGGATGGAATAAGCATACAGCAGGGACAGCAGACAGCCTCCCTCCCAGGCCTGCTTGGGGATGTACAGGTCAATTTCTTGAGCCATGCGCTCTTGAGGTTGCTTCTCACAGTGAGTGCAGAGGGCGTCTCCCTGCCTCATGGGCTGCTGGCCACGGGGACTGAGCAAATGGTGCCTGGTCGTCCCAGCACATCATGGGGCAGGTAGGAGGTTGGTTTCAGCATGTGTTGAAAGAGGCTGGCACATGATCCCCGTCCTCCTCGGGCTCTTAAAGCAGACGGTCAGAACCCCTGTGGTGGGTAATGCTTTCAGAGCTCTGATGGCCACTCTTTGGGTCTGGGGCTCAGATTGTAAAGAGTCTGCCTGCAACACAGGAGACCTGGGTTCAATCCCTGGGTCGGGAAGATCCCCTGGAGAAGGAAATGGCCACCCACTCCCATATTCTTGCCTGGAGAATTCCATGGACAGAGGAGCCTGGTGGACTGCAATCCATGGGGTTGCAAAGAATTGGACATGACCCCTAAGAGTCAGGCACGACTGAGTGATTTCACTTTCACTTTTCACTTTCATGCATTGGAGAAGGAAATGGCAACCCACTCCAGTGTTCTTGCCTGGAGAATCCCAGGGACGGGGGAGCCTGGTGGGCTGCCGTCTATGGGGTCGCACAGAGTCGGACACGACTGAAGCGACTTAGCAGCAGCAGCAGCAGCAGAGTGACAAACACTTTCCTCTTTGGATATGGGGGTGAAGGTCAGGTGGTGTTGGCAGGACTCTTGGGCAGAGAGTGAGTGGCCTGGTGGGTGCGGGCCTGCCTGCCTTCTGCCTCTGTACCCTGGGCCACCCTGTCTGTACCTGCCGCTGTCAGGGTGCAAATCAGAGGGGAGTGGGTGAGAGAGGCAGGCTGCTGGAGCCCTGCGTGAGGGCCTCACTTTCCTTCTCAGCAGCAGCACTTATGACTTGTGTGGTTTCTTTCTTTGGGGAGACTTGGGGTGGTCTCTCTTGACACCTTCTGTCTTTTGTAGAGCACTTGCCTCCCTTCCCCTCTCCCCATGTACTCTGAAGCTGGCCTGGCTTTCTGACAGATGTTCTGGGCTTCCAACCGGGGCCACTGGCTACTGTGGCCTCTCACCCCAGGTCCACCCTGAGCTCCAGCCGGTTTGGACCATCACCATCCCCCAAATGTATCCCTTTCTCAGTTCAGTCACTCAGTTGTGTCTGACTCTTTACGACCCCATGGACTGTAGCACACCAGGCCTCCTTGTCTGTCACCAACTCCCAGAGTGTCCATTGAGTCAGTGATGCCATCCAACCATCTCATCATTTGTTGTCCCCTTCTCCTCCTCTCTTCAATCTTTCTCAGCATCAGGGTGTTTTCCAATGAGTTAGTTCTTCGCATGAGGTGGCCAAAGTATTGGAGTTTCAGCTTCAGCATCAGTCCTTCCTTCCAATGAATACTCAGGACTGATCTCCTTTAGGATGGACTGGTTGGATCTCCTGGCAGTTCAAGCGGCTCTCAAGAGTCTTCTCCAACACCACAGTTCAAAAGCATCATTTCTTCAGCACTTAGCTTTCTTTATAGTCCATCTCTTACATCCATATATGACTACTGGAGAAACCATAGCTTTGACTAGATGGACCTTCTGGCCTCCAGGTTTTTGTCCTTTGGCTCAGCAGCCGGCCTTGGCTCCTTTGGGATGCCCTCCTTCCCCAAGCTGGAGCCAGCTCTCTGTCTGGGTGTCCGGAGCACATGCAGCTGACCCTGGCTCTGATGTGGAGCACATGTCCCTGGTGGCTCAGATGGTAAAGAGTCTGCCTGTAATGCGGGAGACCTAGGTTCCATCCCTGGGTCGGGAAGATTCCCTGGAGAAGGAAATGACAACCCACTCCAGTATTCGTGCCTGGAAAATCCCATGGATGGAGGAACCTGGTGGGCTACAGTTCATAGGGTTGCAGAGAGTCAGACTCAACTGAATGACTTCGTTATTACTCTTACTTTACACCTCTTAGAGGGAGAGAGGGCAAGAGCTTCACCATGGCAGTGTCCTCCAAGGAGATGAGCCTGTATGGGACATGGGCCAAGGCCCTTCTTCCCTGTGGCTCAAGACCCTGTGTGGCTGTGACAGGGCTCCTGTCATCCATGTCCATCTGCAATCTGGCTTCACCTTCCCCCCGACCCCTGGGATTGGCAGTCACAGCCAAGAGTTAGAGAAGTACTTATTATTCTTCTATGTCATGTGAGATGCAATTTCCAAATGGGTGTTTTGTGCACAGCAATTGCTACCCCCAAATGTATAAGGCAGCTCACCAGGAGGCTTTTAAGGGAGCGATGCAGGGTTGGGGGTGCTGGGTCAGTTGCTTCACTCCACGTGAGTGATGGCTGGTGGCGGGTGAGTAGCTGGCTCTCTTGGTTTCTTGGCCCCGTGAGCCCTGGGGCAGGTACCTTCACTGCTCTGAGCCTCCATAAATGATCCTGACCCTAGAGGCCTGTCAGGAGGATTATACTAGTGAGGGTATCTGAAAGTGCTATTATATTCACGTGAGTTATCTTGGTAACGCTGGGGCTCAAAGCGGTTTGGTTTTTTTTTCTGATTTATTTTTGTTTTAAAGCTGGACAGGAACCAATTTGCCAGAGTCATCTGTGGGTGTAAGTGGTCTCACCTTCAGCCAGGACTTAATTTTGGCCTGGAGTTCTGTCTTATTCCAGGAGAGAATGGTGCTATTCAGAGCCGAACCGTTCGGGACTTGGTTCTCTGGGTGGCGTTCTCTGCAGATGGCATTAGCGCTAATGACTTACTATATATGTATTCACAAGTGGGTGATTTATGGTTATACACCAGACCTGTAACTTTTCATTTCCTGACTGATGTAGCAGAAGCTTCATCTGTAATGGGCCTGGTGGATTTTGTAAGTGTAAAAAGACTCCAGTTGAGGCCGTTTCTGTCCCCTGCTCGTGTGTCATGAGGCCGCCTGGCCTGCTGGGATGGGTGGGACAGACAAGGGGCACCCGCACTTGGCTCCATGCTTGGTCTCCTTTCTCTCCTCGGGCACCCTCTGCAGTAGGTGGGTGCTGGGGAGGATACCATTTCATAGAGGAGGGTACTGAGAGGCCCAGAGAGGTTAACTAACTTCTCCGAGGGGTCACAGCTCTGCATGGGAACTCGGGTGAGTCTGACGGTAGCCTGGAACAGGGAGGGCCTGGTGTGGAGGAGGAGCTTGGTAACCCTCCTCCACCATCTGGGTGACTCCCGCACCTGGCTTTTCTCGCCCAGACTTTCTGACCTGTGGGGGAATTGCCAGGGAAGATTATTGTTTCAATTTTTTGGCCTCACCACACACAGTGTGTTCACCCAGCAGGGATCAAACCCGCTGCCCCCCACCCAACCCTGCATTGCAAGCACAGCGTCTTTAACCTTTACTGGACCTCAGGGAAGATTACTCTAGAGTTGGACCATAAAGAAAGCTGAGTGCTGAAGAACTGATGCTTTTGAACTGTGGTGTTGGAGAAGACTCTTGAGAGTCCCTTGGACTGCCAGGAGATCCAACCAGTCCATCCTAAAGGAAATCCATCCTGAGTATTCATTGGAAGGACTGATGCTGAAGGTGAAACTCTAATACTTTGGCCATCTGATGCAAAGAGCTAACTCATTGGAAAAGACCCTGATGCTGGGAAAGATTGAAGGTGGGAGGAGAAGGGGACGACAGAGGATGAGATGGTTGGATGGCATCACCGACTCAATGGACATAAGTTTGAGTAAACTCTGGGAGTTGGTGATGGACAGGGAAACCTGGCGTGCTGCAGTCCATGGGGTCACAAAGAGTTGGACATGACTGAGCAACTGAACTGAACTGAACTGAGGCAGGATGAGGGTGGGCAGGTGGCAGGGTGGGGGTGGGGCTCATGCTCCCGGAAGTTAGAAATGCTCAGCTCCAGCCTTGTGGAATCCAGCTCAGCCTTGTGGCAGGCTGGATAGGGGCCCCCAAAGGGNGTAGGGGGGGGGGGGGGGCGGGGTGGGGGTGGGGCTCATGCTCCCGGAAGTTAGAAATGCTCAGCTCCAGCCTTGTGGAATCCAGCTCAGCCTTGTGGCAGGCTGGATAGGGGCCCCCAAAGGGATGTGTGTTTTAGTCCTTGGAGCCTGTGACTATGATACCTTACACAGTAAAGGGCTTTGCCATGGGATTAAGACTGAGGACCTTGACGTGGGGAGAGTGGGTGGCCAGGGTGGACCAGGGCATGGCCAGGGTAGACCAGGGGCACCTCCTTAAAAGGCAAGAGGCTTTCCCAGCGGTCGGCAGTCCTGTGGCACTGTGACCTGAGAGACGCAGTGCAGTGCTGTGGCTGGCTTTGCAGTTGGAGGAAGGGGCCACGAGCCAAGAGCTGTGGGCGGCTGGTGGAAGCTGGAAAAGGCAGGGAACGGATCCTCCCCTGGGGCCTCCAGAGCTATGTAGCCCAGTGACACCTGCCTCTCAGTGAAGCACATCTCTCCTGCGTCGCTCCATATTTTCCCCCCAGCACATCCCACTCCCCCTGGCCCACTGGTCCCCCTGCCCACTCCCCACAGGTTCCTGGGCTCCAGGCAGGTCCTGGGCTGGCACAGTTCCCAGCTGCAGGAACCTTGCAGTTCCTCTAACAGTGTGCGTTTGAGATGATGCTGGCCTCACCAACTAAGCCTCACTTTTTTTGCCACTTTTTTTTCCCTATTAAAGCAGCAACAAGCCCTGTCCACCTGGTCTGCGTGGATCGTGCGGGCCATGGCTGCACTGCTTGGCGCTCGGTTCCAAGAGTCTGGTTCCGGGATTAGCCAAGCTGTGCAGGGCCACCCACCTGCAGAATAGTTCCTGTTGTTTAAATCTTGGTTCTTTTGATTTTTTTTTTNCATGTATGTCTCTATTTGTATGAAATGGCCTGAATAGGCAAATCTAAAGAGACAGAATATAGATTCATGGTTGGCAGGGCTGGGATGGGAGGGAGGAGACTGGGATTTCTTTTAGGGGATGATGGAAATGTACTGAATTAGATAGTGGTGATGGCTGTACAACTTTATGAATGTGCTAGAAACCACTGAATTGTATACTCTTAAAAACAAACCATGCAAATATTAGTGGACAGTATTTTGACAAATTACTAGAAGGCAACATCAGGAATGGAGTGTGGACTTGGAACCAGACTGGCCTGGATTATCATTGTGTGATTTTAGAGAATTGATGGCTTACTCTTTTTGAGCCTCAGTCTTTCTACCTATGACGTGGGGACAGTGCCCAGTTTGCAGGGCTGGAGGGCAGACTCCATGTGGTGATGCCTGTCTCGGTCGGCCCTGGCAGGCACTCAGTGGTGGCTGCGATTGTTAGGGCGTCTTCTCGGTGCCTGGCTCAGGGCACTGGCTGTGGCAGCGTGGTCGTGTGGACTCATTGATTTAGGGAAGGGGAGGAGTGCAAGCTAGTGTTTATTGAGTCTTTACTCTNGCGATTGTTGGGGCGTCTTCTCGGTGCCTGGCTCAGGGCACTGGCTGTGGCAGCGTGGTCGTGTGGACTCATTGATTTAGGGAAGGGGAGGAGTGCAAGCTAGTGTTTACTGAGTCTTTACTCTGAGCACCCTCCTGGCATCTGAGTGTTTTCACTTGTTCAATCTCTTTAGTTCTCAGAGCAGCCCTGTGGCCTCCTGGGAGAGCTAGTGATGGACGGGGATGTTTCCAGGAAAAGCTGGGTGGGGGCGGTGGGGGCCCCCCAAAGGAGATAAGACGCGGGGCATCTGGAGCTGAGTGATGGGTGACCATTGTTCATCACACTAGTCTCAGGTTTTGTATATATTGGAATTTTCTCTTACAATAAAAAGTTTATAAACCAGTAACACTATTGTCTGTTTTACGTGTGGGGAAATCATGGTAGAGCATACACGGTTACACACCAAGACGTAGAGATAGTGTTCTGCATGCTGGGCCTTAGCAACCAACCTGGGAACCAGGTCCCCCGGGCCAGCGGGCCTCCTGGGGTTACTTGAGACCAGCTGTTCCTACCGCCAGAGCCGTAGAGGCCTGGGGCTTCTCTGCCACCCAACCCTGGCTGATCACCACCTGTTCTTCCCTCCCCCAAGAGAGCCCGGCTGTGTGACAGGTGGGAGATAAAAGGCTGGGGATTGAAGAGGGAAGGCGTTTTCCTTCTGCCCCTAAATGCAGGGGGACTCCTAGAGACCCTGGCCTTCCTGACTTTCAGATGAAGTACTTGCCCTTGGTTATGTTGATCTGGTGAAGTCTGTGGGCATGTGACATCGCTCTGTTTCTCATATTGTGACCTCTCAAAAATTGGGGAGTCCACTGGGGGTGGGGGCGTGTGCGTCTGCCCTGCTTTCTCCCCTCTCTCCCCCTCCCCCTGCCCACCTGCAGAGCAGAAAGGAGACGCAGCCCCTCACCAGCTGGGTGGCCTTGGAGACGTGTTCTGGTTGCTGATATTTCTTTAATGTGGGATAACTCGGAATGTCACTTCCAACGGTAGAGGCGGTGGCTTTGAGAGGCTACCTGTAAGTGGCTGTGGGAATGTCCCTGGGGAGGGAGGGCTGGTGTTGTTTGTCCCATGGGGGTGCAGGGCACAGGGGGCTGAACTGGCTGGGCTACCAGGTCTGCCTGGGCTCTAACCCCGAGTTTGTCACTTTCAAAGCTTTGCTTTTATGCTTTCACTTCGGATACCAGGGGAGTTTCCTTTGGGACTTAGTCTGATCTCTAAAGAGTCTCTGAGAAGAAACCCTGCAGCCTGCAGGCCCTGCAGGCTTACACAGACCTGTTTCTGGCTGACTCCTGTGCCCAGGGCTTCCCACGTGGCACTAGTGGAGAACCCACCTGCCAGTGCAGGAGACGCAAGAGACACGGGTTTGATCCCTGGGTTGGGAAGATCCCCCGGAGGAGGAAATGGCCACCTACTCCAGTGTTCTTGCCTGGAAAATCCCATGGACAGAGGAGCCTGGGGTCACAAAGAATCAGACACGACTGAGCAACTGAGCCCAGCACCAGCACCCAGAGCCCGCCTCCTCTGCTGTCCCTGTGTCCCTGTCCTATTAACTTTCCTCTGGGTAAGAAAGAGCACTCATAATCAAGACAGTGTCATTAAATTAACCCTCAGACTTCTCTTTTCTGAGCTAAATCATTCCATCCCCTGGTGCCCCTTAGAACATCTGTCATAAATTCCAGATACTGTACTGGACATGCAGTAAATTCCAAATAAATTACGTGACGGCTCACTACCCTAAGCTCCATATAAATGCATCTGGAGGGAGGTTTTCAGCAGAGTCGTGCTTTAAATTGGCTATCTGGGGCAAAGTTTCTTAAAACCTAGGTCGACTACCTAAGGGTCTAGATGTAAAATGGAAAATGTGGCAGAAATTTAACTACAGGAGTGCTTCTCTAATTATAGCTCAGCTATGACCGCAGAGTGGGGGCGGGATCTTTAAACAAAACTCCCCTAGAGGCATGGAAGCTGCCCAGAGACTTTGGAAGCCTAACTGGGAGCTGCTGGCCCTTAGAAAATCAGGAAGTGATTCCAGGGTTGCTCAGGCTGTGTTCTAAGACCGTGAGCAGGGGAGGAGCGGGAAGGCTCAGATAGAGCAGAAGCTGGTATGGCCAAGTGCTTCCAGAAGGATGAGACTGTGTTAAAGCAGCACCTTTTTGATCACCCTGGAGAAAATTCAAATATTTTGAAAAGATCCGGGAGTTTGGAGTTTCAGGGGTCCTTCATAGAAGAGCTGGGCTGTTTGATTTAGATAGGGATTTTATAGGCTTTAAGGCAGATTTTTTATTGCTGGTGAATAATCAGTGACTCGTCACAGAAGGTGGAAGCCCTGCACCGATCAAGCCCCAAGCTTCACTTCCCCATTCCCTTCCCTGTGCAGGCGCCCGAGTGCATGGCCAGGCAGCTCTGGTTCCCGGGAGGTAGGGATAAAGCACCTCAGCCTCTGGCCTCCAGCCTGATGGGGATGGTGAGCGTAAATAAAACAGCTCATGAGGACAAGCGCCCAGAGAGCTCCAGGAGGGACTGATTAACCCTGCGAAGGGGGCGGTTGGGAGAGGCCTGTTGCAGGGTGCGGTGGAGAGAGTTGCTACCCTGGGCTTTTAGGGATGCTAGACTTTGACTTGGGAGGAAATTGGGGTGAACGCATTCCAGGCACAAGGAACAGCATGTGCTGAGGCATGTGGCCGCCCAGCCAGATGTGCTGAAGCTCATTCTGTGTCCCTGGTTCTGTCTCTGGTTGGGTTTGGTTCTGTCTCGGGCCAAGGAGAAGCACAGTCTGTCCTGGGCCCAGCCGGCCACCCCTCCGGAGACTGGCCAGAACATTCCAGCCTGGCCTCTGAGGATTCTCTCCATCTGTCTTATCCCGTGGCTGGAATCCAGGGCTGTGACATGTAAGTGGCTGTTTGCATCTCTTCCCAAAGTGTCCCCTGAACCCCTTCGTGGACAGGCTGATGCTCCAGCCAGGGTGTGGCTGAACCATGGGTGAAATGCAGGCTTTGGAGGCGGTCAGTTCCTGATCAGGATCCCGACCCCCGTGTGACAGGAGGAAGGAGGAAGACTGTCCCTTCTCCTAACTAGGGTCAAGTTGAGTTTGGCAGACTTTTAAAAGAAGGGAAACACTGGGTCCTTTCCATTCCTATTTGTACCCCCTTCCCCTCCTGTGTGCATCCTGCCCAAGACTGTTCTCCTCTGGGCAATCACGGAGGCCTGTCCCATCCCCCTGAAACATATCTTACTACTTATCCCCTCCACTAGGAAGGTCCATGCCAGAGTACTGGCTTCCTTCTGGGGCAAGATGAATGCAACCTGGTGGTAATTCACACTAGAGTGTGAAGGACTGATGGCACCATATCCCTCCAGAGTCCCTGGGTGTGTGTATGTGTGAGGGGTGAGTTTGGATGATGGGCCACCAGGGGGACAGGTGAGCCAGCCTAGCATCATCCACAGACTTTCATGTAAGCTCTTCCTATTGTCCTCAGGGTGGTCCTTTCTTCTGCTTTTGTGTTCGGAGGCTCCTTGAAGTCTGCAGCATTTGCAGAGTGAGGAGGGGCTTTGGGTGGGACCTCTGGCACACGGGTTAGCACAGCTGCCTTTGCTGCAGACCCCAGATGGTGGGTGGCCAAAGGCAGACCCCGCTGAGTAACCCTGCTGGAACCGACTAAAACTGAGTTTGAAGGCCAGAAGCAAAGCACATCCTTGCAGAGGGGCATTTGGATGGACCATCGGTCTCCTATAAAGTCCCTCTACTGTCCTCTCGTGTGTGTGTATGGGGTTGGGGGGTGCGGTGTGGTGGCTGTGGGGTAAACAGTGGAGTGACCAGAGAAGAAAGAAAAAGGGCAGAGCCTGGAGGCTGGACAGATGGCCGAAGGCTACAGGCTTCTTAGGCAGGTAACGCCAGAGTGAGCCTTGGCAGGTCTGCACTCCAGGAGGACGGAGCTCCTTCCCAGGTTATTGACAGCCTCAGTGCACAGTGCTTTGAAGTACAGACCCAACAGGGCGGAAGGCTGCGGAGCGCTTCTGCTTGGGGCCCTGACCGGTTGCTTTTTAACCAGGTTGTTGAGCTACTGAGGGTCCAGGGATGCAGTTCCCTTATTAAAAACCAACCAAACAAAAAGAAAGCAGAGCGAGCCAAGCAGGGCCGCGGTGACCTCACCAACCCCGAGACCCCGATGCTGGAGGACGAGGGAGGTGCGGGCTTTGACGTGCACTCCCCCCACAGCCGTCACCGCTGAGTCGACCCATCTGTGAAGTCAGTGCCACGCCTCTGAGCCAAAGATGAATTATGTAACAGAGCGCAGATCCCCAGGTGGGCGACCGCGCCGCAAAGGGGCCCTGGAAGACTCCTGCCCGGGTGCCCCCAGGTGCCTGAGGATCAGCCGAAGGGAAGCAGGAATGAAGATGCATCTGTTACTCAGATCCCTGAAATGGGGTTTCTCAGATTATGCAGTTACTGTCTTCGTGGAGTCCAGAAGAGCTTCTTGAATATCGCTCTGCGGGTCCCTGCAATGAAGCCCGCTGCAGAGATATGAAGAAAAGCTATGGAGCATCTGCAGCCGCTATTATACCATCTGGTGGCTCAGAAATATTTTATAATCAAATGAGTAAGACGGGTTTCTCTCACGCCCCGGTGCACGGCATCCCCTCCACGCCCCTCCCAACGCTCTCTCTGTCTCTCTCTTTCCTTGTCTCTCCTCTCTCTTTTTGTCCGTCCGTCCATCTCTGTCTCTCTGTCTCACTCGCTCACTCAGCCATCTTTGGGAAACATCAGAGAAGCCGGTTCCCAGCAGTAAGATACCATCTACTAGCTTGGTGACCTTGGGCAGCCCTGTCTGTTTTCTCATCCTTGGTTTGTTCCTTTGTAATGTGGAGGCGCTCAGCGCTGTTACATGAATCAGAGTGAGATTCACATCTGAGCACGTCCTACTTTGATGCTGCTTACTACTTGTCTTAGGAAGACTTTTCAAAATTGTCTACTTGAACTTTTCCTAAATATAAATGTGATACATGCATGTTCACTGTGGAATATTTAGGAAATATAAAAAAAATTAGAAAATGAATGAAGATTGTGTAACACCCCTTCCTTCCAAAGGGTCCATCACTGAGAACATTTGGCTGCTCTGGGGGTTTTCTAAGTAACTTGAACACACAGATGGTCTGTGTGCACAAACCAGGAGGAGTAACTGGGATATAAATGGAGTGTGAGTCTGTGGGGACGTCTGCGTGTGCTCCCGAGGGGGCGTGTGTGTGTGTGCGCTCACATGTGTGTGCAATGCCCTGGGGTCCTCAGAGGGGGGGCCTCGGTCCGAGTAGGGGCCTGCAGCTTCCCTGATGGAGCACCAGTTCTGTCCCCTGGATGCCCTTCTCTGAGAGGAGGCAGGGTGCTGGTGTTAAGGGGGGATATATGGGAACATGGCTGGCTCCTCTGTGTTCGTTTCCAGCCATGCTGCAGCCCAGGTGGTCCAGCCTTGCACAGGCCAGGCAGCTCTGGGTTGTGGGCGAGGAATCCATTCCCAGATGCCCCTACCAGTCCTCGACCCTTTCATGGTCCGCCTGCCTCCTTTGGGCCCAGCCTTGGGAGCCCCCAGGGCTTGCTTTGCCTGGCACCCCACCCCATTTCACCAAGAGGCTTTTTCCCTCTTTGGATTGGGAGGCTGTTCTGTCTTCCTGAGACAGGTAAGCAAAACAAACCTGCAGATGCTCTTGAGGGTGTTTGTGCCTCCAGTTGTGGGTCAGTTGGTATAAACAGTCAGTGAAGAATCTCCCCCATTGGCTGGACAACGGAACTGCGGACCCCAGGCCGGGGACAGGTGTTATTTATGTTGATTGGGTGCTGGGAGAGCCTTCAGTGTGGTCACCCTCAAGCCGAACTAAAAGTACTGTATTTGCAGGACGGTAGTATCAAGCTGACAGCATGACCCTGTCTGTCCCTTTCTCTTTCTCTCCCTTTAGGGTTTCCACGTCTATTAAAGCCCCAGGTTCCCCCACACGGACACTGGCCCTCCCCCTCCCTCCCTTTCTCTCCCATTCTCCACCACCACACCCCCACTGCCCAGACTAGTTTCTGAGGAATCAGTGTTTTCTTGCTTGGGGAAGAGGGTTGTAAATTGTTTTCATCTGTCCAGGGACGTGGCGTTCACAAATAAGCCTGAGTATTGCAAACTGGGGTTCACTTTCTGAAGTGTCTGCAACACCTGCCCCCGTGCTGGCTGGTGATGAAAGCTGGTTATATGAGTTCAGCCTGCCACACAGGCCAGCCTCGTGAAAAAGGGTGTATCTGACCATCTGGGCTCTGGAGTCCGAGTGGTAGGCCCTGATCTTTACAAGGACTTGCTCACCGATTCTGGTCTTCGACCCACTAGCCCCCGCTTCTGAGCATCCCTTCGATGCCAGGCTCTCGGCCTTGGCAGGACCGCTTGGGGCCCGGGATGCAAAGTTTCTCCCATGCTGGTGGCTGGCTTGGATCACGGTGGTTTCTTGTTAGGTAAAAAATGTCCCTCGCAGGGACTGACAATGGTCATTCCCGCTAAGCTGCAGCCACGGGAGTAGATGGGGTCAGGAGGAGAGGTGGGCAGAGGTGAGGGGAAGAAAACAGTTTTCAAATGGCCGCACCTATCACTCCTCATTTGGAAGTGCCTCCTGCTACCCTGGGGCTTCAGGATCTGATTTAGGGGTGCTAGTCCCCTCCTTCCAGCCCAGCTCAGATACTCTGGTTCTTCTGCTGGCCCCTGGTCCCCTACAGATTTACTTATTTATTTGTTGGCCATGTCATGCAGCATGTGGGATCTTAATTCCCTGAATGGGGATCGAACTCACATCCCCTGAAGCTTAGAGTCTTATCCACTGGACTGCCAAGAAAGTCGATCCCCTACAGTTTTAAACACAACTGGGTTATCACCTCTTTCTAGGAGAAGTTAGAAATTCCTGGAGGCTCCATTATATGTGCCACTATGTATAGTCCGAAACAACTTACCTTAAGCACCCCAGTTCCTTTATTTCTATGTCTTTGATCTTTCAGACTAGGTCCTGGCTTAGCAGACTGTATTTCAAATGTGCTTGTGTGTGTGTNCCCTGTCTGTCCCTTTCTCTTTCTCTCCCTTTAGGGTTTCCACGTCTATTAAAGCCCCAGGTTCCCCCACACGGACACTGGCCCTCCCCCTCCCTCCCTTTCTCTCCCATTCTCCACCACCACACCCCCACTGCCCAGACTAGTTTCTGAGGAATCAGTGTTTTCTTGCTTGGGGAAGAGGGTTGTAAATTGTTTTCATCTGTCCAGGGACGTGGCGTTCACAAATAAGCCTGAGTATTGCAAACTGGGGTTCACTTTCTGAAGTGTCTGCAACACCTGCCCCCGTGCTGGCTGGTGATGAAAGCTGGTTATATGAGTTCAGCCTGCCACACAGGCCAGCCTCGTGAAAAAGGGTGTATCTGACCATCTGGGCTCTGGAGTCCGAGTGGTAGGCCCTGATCTTTACAAGGACTTGCTCACCGATTCTGGTCTTCGACCCACTAGCCCCCGCTTCTGAGCATCCCTTCGATGCCAGGCTCTCGGCCTTGGCAGGACCACTTGGGGCCCGGGATGCAAAGTTTCTCCCATGCTGGTGGCTGGCTTGGATCACGGTGGTTTCTTGTTAGGTAAAAAATGTCCCTCGCAGGGACTGACAATGGTCATTCCCGCTAAGCTGCAGCCACGGGAGTAGATGGGGTCAGGAGGAGAGGTGGGCAGAGGTGAGGGGAAGAAAACAGTTTTCAAATGGCCGCACCTATCACTCCTCATTTGGAAGTGCCTCCTGCTACCCTGGGGCTTCAGGATCTGATTTAGGGGTGCTAGTCCCCTCCTTCCAGCCCAGCTCAGATACTCTGGTTCTTCTGCTGGCCCCTGGTCCCCTACAGATTTACTTATTTATTTGTTGGCCATGTCATGCAGCATGTGGGATCTTAATTCCCTGAATGGGGATCGAACTCACATCCCCTGAAGCTTAGAGTCTTATCCACTGGACTGCCAAGAAAGTCGATCCCCTACAGTTTTAAACACAACTGGGTTATCACCTCTTTCTAGGAGAAGTTAGAAATTCCTGGAGGCTCCATTATATGTGCCACTATGTATAGTCCGAAACAACTTACCTTAAGCACCCCAGTTCCTTTATTTCTATGTCTTTGATCTTTCAGACTAGGTCCTGGCTTAGCAGACTGTATTTCAAATGTGCTTGTGTGTGTGTATGTGTGTGTGTGTGCATGCTCAGTCACTCAGTTGCAGCCCCATGAACTGTAGCCCACCAGGCTCCTCTGTCCATGGAATTTTTCAGGAAAGAATACTGGAGCAGGTTGCCATTCCCTCCTCCAGGGCATCTTCTTGACCCAGGGATCAAACCACATCTCCTGCGTTTCCTGCATTGCAGGCGGATTCTTTACCACTAGTGCCGCCTGGGAAGCTCATTTGAGAATGTGGGGAGGGGGTATATAACAGAAGGATGTTTCTCAACAGCCTCTACCATTTCAGAAGGCCTGCTCTGCCGGAAAAGGACCAGTGTCCTGCTAAGCCACTTTCTGGCACATCATTCGTTCTTTCGTCCCTTTCCTAGCTGCCATTCGAGAAACCCAGCACGGTACTGGGGGAGCCAGATTGGCAGTGGAGGACTTTAGGTACAGTGAGACCAACCTCTTACCCCAGAAGCCTAGTGTCTCTTTAGAAATACTCTGGATTCTGGCCTTCTCCCAGGAAATCTAGATTTGTGTGGCATGATGTTATTCAAGCCTGTTTGATCCAGCAGGTCCCGCCTCGATTCCAAAAGCAAGCCTTGCTCTTCAGCTGCTGACCCAGTATACTTAGCACAGGGGCCCTTCTTAGTTTCGACCAAATTAAGGAATCTATTTCAGTGCTTATTAGGTCAGGGAGTCCTGATGTGTTCCTTGATTCATGCTGTTCCCATTCCGTATCTCATTTACCTGTGTAGCCCCGGGGTGCTCTATTGGTACCTCCGGGGGCAGTGTTGGCTGGGACAGCGTGGCATTCCTGAATTTCTCCCCATTACTAGCTGAAAGTAATAGAATCTGAATCTTAAAAAGGAAAATTCATCACACATTTTCTCTGCTATGAAAGCAGCACATACTCATTAGCACATCTTGAAAATACTAGATGATGAAAAGGAGAGAGGAAAAAAATGACATCTTGTCATACTTGCTCAGGTAACCATTATATATTCATGTCCAGAAAAAGCCTTCTGCTGCTGCCATCAGCCCTGGCAATGAGTTGCTTATAAGAGTATAAAAGAGGGGATCATAAAAATGATGAAAATAACACACAGGCATTATTGTTGTTTAGTCACTAAGTCATGTCTGATTTTTTTACGACCCCATGGACTGGAGCCTGCCAGGCTTCTCTGTCCATGGGATTTTCCCAGGCAAGCATACTAGAGTGGGTTGCCATTTCCTCCTCCAAGGGATCTTTCCTACCCAGGGATCAAACCCACGTCTCTTGCATTGACAGGTGGATTATTTACCACCGAGCCACCAAGGAAGCCCCTGATACAGGCATACCTCGAGCATTTTATTTTAATGTAAAATATTTCATTTTAACATGAAGCCTGTGTTCATTCTCTCATTCATTCTTCTGATTTAAGCCCCAGGTTTTTCTTGGATTATGGGTCCACTGGATGATGTCCGAATTATCTTTTTTGTAGTATCCTTTCATACATTTTCTGTGATTTTTGGTTTCTATCAAGTGAAGTAGGAACTGAGTGCCCAATACGTGCAAATTTTTATATATTTCTAAATTGATTCAGCTATTTTGTTCATGACTAATTTAACAGCGATCTTCCTCAAATATTCGACTCATTTCATAAAAACAGTTTCTTTCTAATGCTTATTGCAACAGTTGATGTACAGTTTAATTAAGTCAGGTAATCGCAGAAGTACAACTGGGATAAGCAGGCTTTAGGACAAACTCAACTGTGTCTTGGTGAGCTCAGAGTACAGCCTGTCCCGAGATCCAGCAGGCCATGGGCCTCACAGAGGAGGGGACTGGACACTTCACACAATCCAGGGACAGCTCAGGGGACAAAGTTAGGAAGCTCTGGGATTTTTTCCTAATCTTTTTCCTGTCTATGCTCATTTTTATATATGGAAAATTTTGTGTGCTTTCCCCTCTTAACTACTGGGAGAGGTCTCATAATGTTATCAACTCCAGACTACAGTTTTTAACTTAAATGTGCATCAGCTAACATTTTGCTTGTGATGAAAGATCGAGAGCTTTCCCTCTAAGATCAGGAACAAGACAAGGATGTCTGACATCCACTTCTGTTTGACCTTGTATTGGAGGTTCCAGCCACAGCAGTTAGGCAAGAAAAAGAAATAAAAGACATTCAGATTGGAAAGGAAGAAGTAAAACCATTTGCAGGTGAGATGATTTTTTTATAAGGACTCTACTAAAAAACTCTCAGAGCTTATTCATGAGTTCAGCAAAGCTGTGGGATGTAAGACCAATATAGAAAAATGAATTGCATCTCTATACACTTGCAGTGAACAATCTGAGGGTTAAATTAAGAAAATCATGTCTTTTACAGTAGCATCAGGAATAGAATGCTTAGGAATAAATGTCACAAAAGAAATACAAGACTTAAACTCTGGAAATGACTAAATATTTTGAAACAAATTAAAAGCCTAATTAAGTGGAAAGACATCCCATGTTTATGGATTGGAAGGCTTGATATCATTAAGACAGCCCTGCTTCCAAATTTAATCTGCAAGTTCAACACAACCCCCAATGAAAATTCCAGCTGGACTCTCTGCAGAAATTGACAAGCTGATTCTAAAATTCATATGGAAACCTAAGAGACTCAGAATAGCCAAAACAGTCTTAAAAAGAACTAAGTATAAGGGCTTACACTTATTCCTGATTTCAAAACTTATTACAAAGCAAGAGTAATTAAGACAGTATGGTCCCAACACAAGGATAGACATTATAGATCAAGGGAATAAAACTGAGAGTCCAGAAATANAAGAACTAAGTATAAGGGCTTACACTTATTCCTGATTTCAAAACTTATTACAAAGCAAGAGTAATTAAGACAGTATGGTCCCAACACAAGGATAGACATTATAGATCAAGGGAATAAAACTGAGAGTCCAGAAATAAATCCTCACATTTACAGTCAGTTGATTTTCAAAGATAGCAGATAAATCAATAGGGAAAGAATAGTCTTTTCAACCAATGGTGCTGATACATCTGGATAGCTACATGTAGAAGAGTGACTTGGACCTCAACCTCACTCCACTTATAACTTACACTATTAACCTATATAAACTCAAAACAGATGAAAGACCTAACCACAGGAGCTAAAACTATAAAACTCCAGAAGAAAAATAGATCTAAATCTTCTTTACCTTAAATTAGGCAATTATTTCTTAACTCTGATACCAAAAGCATAAACTTTAGATAAATTGGGCTTCATTAAAATTAAAAACTTTGGTTCTTCAAAAGACGCCGTTAAGCAAGTGAAAAGGCAACTCACAAAATGAAGCAAAATATTTGCACATTGTATGTTTTCTAGAATTTTATCTGGAATATGTAAAGAACTCTTACAACTCAGTAATAAAAGATAGACCAATTAAAAATGGGTAAAGATTTTGAATAGACGTTTCTCCAAAGACTATATGCAGGGGGCCAATAAGCATGTGGGTTTTCCCAAGGGGCTCTAGTGGTAAATAACCCACCTGTCAATGCAGACTTAAGAGACGCCAGTTCAATCCCTAGATGGGGCAGATCCCCTGGAGAAGGAAACGGCAACCCACTCCAGTATTCTTGTCTGGAGAATCTCATGGACAGAGGAGCCTGGCAGGCTACAGTCAGTAGGGCTGTAAAGAGTCAGACACGACTGAAGCGACCTAGCACAGCACAATAAGCATGTGAAAAGATGCTCAGCATCATGGGAGATGCAAATCAAAACCACAGTGAGATACCGCTTTGCACCACTGAGAGTTCTAGAATTAAAAAGTCGGATCAATACAACTGTTGGCAAGGATTTGTAGAAATTGGTCCCCTCNGCTGACCGCAGCTGCCCACTGACCTGTGATGTGTCAGTTGCCCCTGCCTGGGTGAGAGAGCATCTTAGAATTCCTCAGAAAAGCTGCTCCCTAGTCCCCATCCCGCTGCATTTCCTCTGTCTCTGCCTGGTTGGCTCTTATTCATCTTTCAGTCTCCATTTAGATGTCACCTCCTCCAAGAAGCCTTCCTGGATCCTTAGATAGGACTGAAAGTCTCATCACGGCCCCCTCGAATCCTGCACTCACTGTCCTCATGGCATGTGTCACTTGCCTCATAATCTGATGCACCTGAGTGAACTCCTTGAAAGCAAGGATTATACATGTTCCCTGTTGCATAGTGACATCTGGGACAGTGCCTGGCACATAGCAGGTGCTTGGTTAAATGTGTTTTGAATGAGTGAAAGGATGCATGGATGAGACTTCCATTTCATCTCCAAGACCACCCTTTGCCACGGGAAGGGTCAGGTGTGAGAACCACTGGTGTTTTGGTTGGCCTGGGTCACAGGGACAGAGGCAGCCCTCGTGGGGCTTATGCTACCCGAGAGCGGGGCTTCCTGAATCCTTGCCCACTGCCCCTGAGTGGGGTGAATGTAAAGCGTGGGTGCAGTCTCCACAGCAGGCCAGCGGCAAAGACTGCCCATCCTCCTATTCCTGCCTGCCCACAGCAGGCCTGGGACCCAAGTACTTCCTGTAGCCCCTCCAGGTCTCAGAGAAGCCTGGGGAAGGGGGCTTCCTTATGTGAGACCCTACAGCAGTGGGGGCTTCCCTGGTGGCTCAGACGGTAAAGCATCTGTTTGCCATGCAGGAGACATGGGTTCGATCCCTGGGTTGGGAAGATCCCTTGGAGAAGGAAATGGCAGCCCACTCCAGTATTCTTGCCTAGAAAATTCCATGGACGGAGGAGCCTGGTGGGCTACAGTCCATGGGGTCGCAAAGAGTCGCACACAACTGAGTGACTTCACGTTGTTTCATAGCAGTGGGGGCAGGGTGGCTCTNCCACTCCAGTATTCTTGCCTAGAAAATTCCATGGACGGAGGAGCCTGGTGGGCTACAGTCCATGGGGTCGCAAAGAGTCGCACACAACTGAGTGACTTCACGTTGTTTCATAGCAGTGGGGGCAGGGTGGCTCTGTGCCCTGCAGGACCTTCCACCTGGCATTGGGGGTGAGAGCGTGGTTCCATGAGCTCTGCACTCTTCTGGCCCCTAGACGCTGAAACCAGTGGAGAAGTGGACCCCAGTGACAAGCTGCAGGGGCCTGTGTTTGCATCAGGGTCTTGTCCTGATGGACAGCTTGGACTGCATGACTGCTTGTTGTGGGGTGACCTGTGCTGTGGGGTGTTTAGGAGCATCCTTGCCTTTACCCCTCAGGTGCCAGTACTCAGGTGCCAGTAGATGACTCCCCCTCCACCCCCAGTTATAATGACCAGGAATGTCTCCAGACACACACACACACCCCATTTTTCCTGGTAGTTCTGGATTTGCAGGCTTGCTCTACAGCCAGAATCAGTGTCCTGCTACTTGAAAAAGTGAAAGTGAAAGGTGTTCCATTGTGTCTGACTCTTTGCGACCCCATAGACCATACAGTCCACGGAATTCTCGGCCTNAGAAAATTCCATGGACGGAGGAGCCTGGTGGGCTACAGTCCATGGGGTCGCAAAGAGTCGCACACAACTGAGTGACTTCACGTTGTTTCATAGCAGTGGGGGCAGGGTGGCTCTGTGCCCTGCAGGACCTTCCACCTGGCATTGGGGGTGAGAGCGTGGTTCCATGAGCTCTGCACTCTTCTGGCCCCTAGACGCTGAAACCAGTGGAGAAGTGGACCCCAGTGACAAGCTGCAGGGGCCTGTGTTTGCATCAGGGTCTTGTCCTGATGGACAGCTTGGACTGCATGACTGCTTGTTGTGGGGTGACCTGTGCTGTGGGGTGTTTAGGAGCATCCTTGCCTTTACCCCTCAGGTGCCAGTACTCAGGTGCCAGTAGATGACCCCCCCTCCACCCCCAGTTATAATGACCAGGAATGTCTCCAGACACACACACACACCCCATTTTTCCTGGTAGTTCTGGATTTGCAGGCTTGCTCTACAGCCAGAATCAGTGTCCTGCTACTTGAAAAAGTGAAAGTGAAAGGTGTTCCATTGTGTCTGACTCTTTGCGACCCCATAGACCATACAGTCCATGGAATTCTCGGCCTCGCTCTTTTTTTTTTTTTTTTTTTTCTTCTAATATAAATTTACTTATTTTAATTGGAGGCTAATTACTTTACAATATTGTATCAATTTTGCAGTTGTAGGCAGATGGCTGAGCCACTGCTGACCTCTGCCATTGGGGCAGAGTGTGGGGAAGGACCAGATTAGAATGTCATTTCTCCAGCCAGGCCAAATAAGCCCTATCTCCCCTGCAAGGAGAGAGGTGAGCAGTGTCCTTTTTTTTTTTAAGATATGCATTTATTTGACTGTACCTGGTCTTAGTTTCGGCATGTGGGACCCAGTTCCCTGACCAGGAATCAAACCCTGGCCCCTTGCTTTGGGAGTGTGGCATCTTAGTCACTAGACCACCAGGGAAGGCCTGGAAGTATAATTCTTGCAGAAGACCCCGGTGTAAGGACAGGGACAGAGGGACAGACCCAATTGGCTCATATCACATGGGACCAGCCTACAAGAGGCAGCTTTCAGCTGGCCTAGTGATGGGGGCCTCAGTGGCCCCTCTCATGTGGTCACTGCTTCACCCCTACACTTCTGCGGGACCCCAGCCCCTCCCCCATGCTAAGACACCAAGCAGCAGTCCCAACAGAGCGTGTTTAGACTGAGCCAGGGGAGTGGGAAACTTCCCTGAGGAAGGGGCCGCGGGGACCGAGGAAATAGCGCTGCTGGGTCCGGCCTTGGCAGAATGCTCAGACTTCCGCTGTGAACTGAGCCAAGGCTGGGATCAAAGCTACAAACACAGGCACGAGAGGTGGACGGAGCCCCAGCTGCGAGTGGCCTCTGCCTAACACCCGTGTGTGACAGTCGCTCTGCAAATGTTCTTTCTTGTCCTCCTTCCAGGAGCCCCCACTTTGAGCACCTGGGGCCCCCAGAGGCCACGGACTTGAGCCCGGCTGCTCAGGTCTGTGAGGCCGCCGAGCTGCTGTGGTCGATCGGAGTGGGGCACTCAGGGACTCCAGCACTTCCTCAGCTCCAAGGTGTCAGAAATGCTGAACCCCAGAGGGTGTCTGGGGGCAGGGCCTAGGCATCTGCATTTGAGCAAGCAGGCCAGCTCCGGGCTTGTGTCCTGACAGGTGGGAGGTGGGCCCTGGAGGGGGAGGTCTTGGGAGACTGGGTGGGAGGCATCTCATTGCCACCAAGTCCTCCGGTGTGGACACTCTGCCAGGAGCCCCAAGCCTCCCGGGCTGCGCCGGACGGGTTGTGATCTCCCCACGAGACAGTGGGCCGGTTTCAGTCGTGGACGTGGAATGGAGAGCCGTGTGGGCAGCTCCTGGCAAGAGCCGTCTACACGGGGGTGGTTGGCGGGACTCTGCGTCGCCTGGCTGAGCCGTGTCGCTAATAGGATTCGCAGAGCATTTCGGCTGCCGCAGCAACCCAGAAGCTGCTCATTTGCGGAGGAATGAATAATTTATTTGTGTTTTCAGATGACTTATCCCTTCATCACGGATACGACGGCTCAGCTGCGCGCGCTCTGTTGGCTGCAGAATAAGAGGCTTCGCAGGAGGACTTGCCTTAATCCTCCACAGCCCGCCCGTTTGCAGGCTGCTTTGCAAGCTGCATTTCAGGGACGCCCAGATCCTCTCTGGTGCTTTCCTTCCTTTGTGGGAAAGTTATACTTTTCCTCCTGGCCACCTGCTTCAGGAAGCACAGCCTGGGCACCAGCTGGCCTGGTGGTGGTTTCAGGGTGGACCAGCAACTAAGGTGTTAACACTAATGATGCAGTTCTGACTCCGGGAGGGGGAGGGTTCCAGTTTCTGTGTGTGACCAGCTGAAAGCTACATACCATGGCAATCACCTTAAAAATCCCCAATTTTCTCGCGTGCCAGTTCCCACATTGCCCCTCCCCACTGCCCCAGTGGCCTTCCTGACTCCAGCCTCAGTTCTGCTACTCTTTCTGCCCAGGCTGCCACAACCATCTTCCTCCTAGTCCCTTGCCTGAGAGCCCTCTGCGGCTCCCTGTCACCACAAGCCACCTGGCCCCAGCATTCAAGGTCCTCCGTGGACTGGCTGTGTCATGCGCTGCAGCCTCGTCTAGAATCTCTCCCTCTGAGCGGCCTGGCTGCTGATTCACTCATTAGACACCAACTGAGAGTCGGCGTGCCTCCAGGCCCTGTGCATAGGAGACGTGGGAGCAGAATGTGTCCCTCCCAGAGCTCAGTCTAGAAGGGCCAGGAGCCCCAGCAGGCGGCTTCCAGGCAGCCTCATGGAGCCCCAGGAAGGAGGGGAGGCTGCATGGGAAAATCTCTGAATTTTTCCATGTCCTCAGCCTGCTGCTCTTGGTGGGATTGAGGCTCTGAGGCCACCTGGACTGGGGCCTGATTACCCAGATCCTCAAATGGAAAGTGCTGGGGCCTTGGGACCACCAGGGCTTCAGAGAGGTGAGGGGTGAGTATCTGGAGCCTGGACCTTAGGAGACTGCTCTGCAGGGAGCCTGGCCGGGAGCCTCTCAGCCCACCGTTCCTGCCTCTACAAAGACCCCACCCCAGGGCCCACCCTCTGCCCTGCTTTGCACGTCTTGCTTAATTACACTTAAATAACTAGTGCCACTCTCCTTGCTCCTTTATTGCTCCTGGAGGTCAGGGGTTAGTCTCTGGCAGGTCCCGTGGCCTGCAGGGCTGGTCGGCTTCACTGGAGTAGCACTCACTGTCTGGCTGTGTGACCTTGGGAAAGTGGCTTAACCTCTCTGAGCTTATCTGTTGGTGGCTGATGATCCTGAGATGGGGGCAGGGTGTGAGTGCACCCAGTGACCCTGAGGTGGAGCCTTAAACGCTAGGCGTTTAAGGAGCTTCCATGTGAATTTGTTACCTCCTATGGTTCCTGCACCCACCCGCCCTGGGAATTCATGGAATGGGAGCAGCCCCAAAGGATGGGCCACTTGCCCAGGATTACGCGGTGACATGTCAGAGTCCAAATCCGACACTCTTGGGACCATTTCCATGAGAAGAGGGTGCCTGGTCCCCAGCCTCCACTTCGGGGGCTCTGGCACTTGCTGCTCCCTCACCCCCCCCGCCCCGGCTAAGACTGACCACACAGCGGGCCTGTCTGTGGGCAGAATGTGCCCCACATAGAAATGGCTGCCTAGGCTCTGGATTCCTCCCCACTCCCCGCCTCCCTGGACCAGCCGGTGTTTCCCCCGTGGCCGCCTCATTGTTCTCTGTTGGCAAAGCTTTGCTTTTTCTTCCTCCCTCCGGAACAGGAGGCGCCTCAGACGCCGCCGGGAAGAACTCCAGGCAGGGATTTTATGGCCCCCGGTCCCTTTGGCATCAGGAGCTGGTCGGGGGGAGTGGCCCGAGCTCCGGAGGTTCCAAGAATTCGTTAGTGGGCAATGAGCCATTTTATTTTCGTTCCTGCCCATGGAGAATCAGGAGTGAACAAGCTTGGATTTTATGTCGGAAGGAAAAGCAGCGCTTTTAGAAGTGACCTGCCACCTCTGCCCACCCCTACCACTAGGGGGTCCCAAGGAGGTCCTCCCTTTTGCCACCCTCAGTGCCAGGGACTCTTACCACCCTTTCCCCAGTACCCAGTATTTTTGTAGCACTCTCTGGTTGTCAGAGTTCTACAACAATTGTGCTTAAAGTAAAAAGGTGAACTCCTTGCCCTGTCCTCTGAGCCCCTGCTCCCCCAACCCCCCACTGCTCCCCACTTCTGCCTGTTGGCCATGCTTCGGCCACACTCACTTTCTTGCTGCTCCTTGACGACGCCAAGCATGCTCTACCCCAGGGCCTTTGTATTTGCTGCCCCTTCTGCCGAGAGCCTCATCATAAGTCTGTCCCTTCTTTTCACGTGTGTCCCTGACTTTGAGCATCCAAGCAAGAGTTACCACCCCGACCCCAACCCACCCTGGTATGCTCAGTTGCTCACTCATGTCCGGCTCTTTGCGACCCCATGAACTGTAGCTTGTTAGGCTCCTCTGTCCATGGGATTTCCCAGTAGCAATACTGGAGTGGGTTGCCATTTCCTTCTCTAGGAGATCTTCTACACCCCGGGACTGAACCTGCGTCTCCTGCACTGGCCAGCGGATTCTTGACCATTGAGTCACCTGGCAGTCTTCATCAGATCACTTCGTTTTATTCTTTTCCTAGCAGTTGGTTATCTGCTTACTTTCTCCGTTGCTGTCTTATTACTGGAAAGGGAACCTTCTGGAGCTTCATCTGTGTGGTGTGTCATGGAGGTTTTTTCCGGTTGTTCTGTGGTCCTCCAGGTACCAGCACACTACAGGTTGTCATCCATCAATGGCAGGTAGACGTGAAGACGGTTTCCCCTAGGGGCTTTTATAAGTCGTGCAGCTGTGAGCCTTCTTGCTTGTGTCACTGGTGGACCTGTGACCATCTTTCTGTCGGGAGTAAATCAAGGAGCTGAATTTCTGGGCCGTGGAGTTTGTGTAGTCATCTTTAGTAAATAGGTCATTTTTTCACAATGGTTGGAGATCGTAGGTTCCTTTTGTTTTGTGACCCCAGCTCAGGTGTCCTGGTGATGGGAGGGGACACGGGAGCTACAATAAGATGTCATGAGCGCTCCCTGGAAGCCGGGAATGCAGCAGGTGCCCAGGGCCCCAGATGACCAGAGGCCTGGTGAAGGTGCTGGCCCTGGCCACGCAGGGCTCAGGGTTTAGCTCGCTGCCGCCTTGGGGCCCTCTCCAGCTCTGCCCTCTTTTGTGGAGCGTTCCGGCTGTGTGGTCTGACTTGCAAGTCTCGGCTGCCATGGTATGCTCTATGGCTTTCCCATCCCTGGGGGACATCTGCAGGATACACAGCCCCTTCAACTCAGTTTTGTTTTATTTAATATTTATTATTTGGCTGTATCGGGCCCTAATCGTGGCACGTGGATCTCTGTTGCATCATGCACGTCTCTCTAGTTGTGGCACTCAGGCNTCCACCCTGGTATGCTCAGTTGCTCAGTCATGTCCGGCTCTTTGCGACCCCATGAACTGTAGCTTGTTAGGCTCCTCTGTCCATGGGATTTCCCAGTAGCAATACTGGAGTGGGTTGCCATTTCCTTCTCCAGGAGATCTTCTACACCCCGGGACTGAACCTGCGTCTCCTGCACTGGCCAGCGGATTCTTGACCATTGAGTCACCTGGCAGTCTTCATCAGATCACTTCGTTTTATTCTTTTCCTAGCAGTTGGTTATCTGCTTACTTTCTCTGCTGCTGTCTTATTACTGGAAAGGGAACCTTCTGGAGCTTCATCTGTGTGGTGTGTCATGGAGGTTTTTTCCGGTTGTTCTGTGGTCCTCCAGGTACCAGCACACTACAGGTTGTTATCCATCAATGGCAGGTAGACGTGAAGACGGTTTCCCCTAGGGGCTTTTATAAGTCGTGCAGCTGTGAGCCTTCTTGCTTGTGTCACTGGTGGACCTGTGACCATCTTTCTGTCGGGAGTAAATCAAGGAGCTGAATTTCTGGGCCGTGGAGTTTGTGTAGTCATCTTTAGTAAATAGGTCATTTTTTCACAATGGTTGGAGATCGTAGGTTCCTTTTGTTTTGTGACCCCAGCTCAGGTGTCCTGGTGATGGGAGGGGACACGGGAGCTACAATAAGATGTCATGAGCGCTCCCTGGAAGCCGGGAATGCAGCAGGTGCCCAGGGCCCCAGATGACCAGAGGCCTGGTGAAGGTGCTGGCCCTGGCCACGCAGGGCTCAGGGTTTAGCTCGCTGCCGCCTTGGGGCCCTCTCCAGCTCTGCCCTCTTTTGTGGAGCGTTCCGGCTGTGTGGTCTGACTTGCAAGTCTCGGCTGCCATGGTATGCTCTATGGCTTTCCCATCCCTGGGGGACATCTGCAGGATACACAGCCCCTTCAACTCAGTTTTGTTTTATTTAATATTTATTATTTGGCTGTATCGGGCCCTAATCGTGGCACGTGGATCTCTGTTGCATCATGCACGTCTCTCTAGTTGTGGCACTCAGGCTTGGTTGCCCTGCGGCATGTGGGATCTGGGTTCCTTGATCAGAGATTGAACCCCTGTCACTTGCATTGCAAGCTGGATTCTTAGCCCCTGACCAGCAGGGAAATCCCTCTAACTCAGTTATAGAATTGAGCAGTGGAGGAAAATGCCTTTGTGTCGTGCCAAATGTCTGTGTGAAAGTATTTGGCGAGCTACCGCCCCGATTACCTGGGGACCGTGGTGGAATTAGTCATCCTAAAACCACAGTCACCTCAGAAATAGTCATAATCCAAAACCCATCCGTCTCTGACTCCAGACCCATTGTATTTTCCTCCCTCAGGGACTTTGCTTCCTAATTAAGTTGGATTTCAGGATATATTAAAATAATTTGTCATCTCTTGAGCACACATTTGCCCCTGGTGCAAACGGGCAGATCAGAGTCAGCCCAGGAGGCCTGGGTCTGGGCGAGAGGAGGTGTTGAGCCCCGGCAGGAGGAAGCTTGTGTAACTGCCTTTTAAGGACTGGCCAGCAAGGATGCTAGGCACTGAGCCCTCCAGGCCTGGCCCCTAGGGGAAGAACTAGCCCCAGAAATGGCCCTAGAACCCTGATTTGTTAGCTGGTGGTTCGCAGTCAGCGCCCTCGGGTGGCGGACTGGCTGGTTTCAGGGACTGAACTCCTTCAGCCTGGACCTGGACCCAGCGTGTATCCAGAGGGACTCCCCCTCCCCAGCTGCCCCGCAGTGCACCAGATCACCTCCTGGAATGCAAGCTATCCCTGGAGCTTGGTTTGACTGCCTGTCCCTGACATACAGCACATGACGTCTGAGGGTACCCAGTTGGGCTGTGGGTTCCTCGAAAGTCAGGCCTGTGTCCCCTACACCTAACACACTCTGCAGGCACTCAGCAAGTGTGTGGGGTGTGTGCTGGGGGCCGGGTGGGGAGCGTGTCTCCAAAGCAGTTTCGCAGCTCAGCTGAGATCTGAGGCTGCCAGTGCTCATGGTCAGCCACGGTGACGAGCTCTGAGAGCTGTGTCCCCCGGCTGCAGAGCTGGGAGGCCCTGTGCTTTGCCCCCCTGTTCCTGTGAACCTGCTCTTTGCCCTTGTGTCTTCTGGGGTAGAGAAGTACAAGAACGCTGGCCTAGACTCCGGTTTGTTTGTTTTTTTAATAACTTTACTAAGACACAATCCGCGTACCGCACAATTCACCCATATAAAGTATACAAAGCGGCGGCTTTTAGTGCATTACCAAATACATGTGCAGCTGCCACTGCAGACAATTTTAGAGTGTTCCATCACCCCCACAAGAATGTTCATAACCCTAAAAGAACGTTCCATCACCCAAAAAGAATGTCCCATCACCCCAAAAGAATGTTCCGTCATCCCAAAAGGAGACCCCATACTCTTTATTTATTTTTGTTGATTTAATTCATTCATCTCATATTTTTCTTTTAGCGATCAGATAATATGAACAAAGTTATATTGCTCACTATAATTAAATTCTTTTTTGCTTTATATAAATTATACACATACTAAAGTGGGTTAAATTCACTAAAGTAAATTAGAATTATTCCAGAACTTTGACCTGTACTTCTCTACGTTAGGACAAAAGAAAGCTTGTCAAGTTTCCCTGGGATCAGTGTCATGCAGCAAACTGATTGACTATATACTGCTTTTAAGTTAACATTTCCCATTTTTTTAGAACTAATTTAAGGTGACAGTAAAAATAATTTTTATCTCAAGTTTGGTGAAAGAAGCTGGCCATACAAATCCTGTTCATAACCATATGGGCCATTTAAAAAATTAAGAAATAATAAACATAAAACTATACCTATAATCAAGAAAATTCTACTCATCCTGCTAGGAAAAAACAGCTACCTATAATTTATTTTAGAATACTTTAAATACAGATGGAATTTATAATAACTAGATTTCATTGTATCTTGTTTTATTGATTCTTAGTGCTCCTCTTTTAATTTTAAAGTAACAGATTACTTCAGAATAAAGCCACACTGCTTAGCATTTTATAATTTTATTCTTTTATAAATTTAAGACTCCTCAAAAAGTCCAGATCCAGAATTACAAAACAAGCAAACTTCAGAATGTATTTTTTTTGGTAGGTGGAATGGTTCTTAATCTTTGGAAGTATAACACCTTCAATTCAGTTCAGTTCAGTTGCTCAGTCGTATCCAGCTCTTTGCGACCCCATGAATTGCAGCACGCCAGTCCTCGCTGTTCATCACCATCTCCCAGAGTTCACTCAGACTCACGTCCATCAAGTCCGTGATGCCATACAGCCATCTCATCCTCGGTCGTCCCCTTCTCCTCCAGCCCCGAATCCCTCCCAGCATCAGAGTCTTTTCCAGTGAGTCAACCAGAGCACTGGAGTTTCAGCTTTAGCATCATTCCTTCCAAAGAAATCCCAGGGTTGATCTCCTTCAGAATGGACTGGTTGGATCTCCTTGCAGTCCAAGGGACTCTCAAGAGTCTTCTCCAACACCACAGTTCAAAAGCATCCATTCTTCTGCGCTTAGCTTTCTTTATAGTCCAACTCTCACATCCATACATGACTTTTGGAAAAGCCATAGCCTTAACTAGACAGACCTTTGTTGACAAAGTAATGTCTCTGCTTTTTAATATGCTGTTTAGATTGGTCATAATTTTCCTTTCAAGGAGTAAGCGTCTTTTAATTTCACGGCTGCAGTCACCATCTGCAGTGATTTTGGAGCCCCCCAAAATAAAGTCGACTACTGTTCCCACTGTTTCCCCATCTATTTCCCATGAAGTGATAGGACCAGATGCCATGATCTTAGCTTTCTGAATGTTGGGCTTTAAGCCAACTTTTTCACTCTCCTCTTTTACTTTCATCAAGAGGCTCTTTAGTTCTTCTTCACTTTCTGCCATAAGGGGGGGTATCATCTGCATATCTGAGGTTATTGATATTTCTCCCAGCGATCTTGATTCCAGCTTGTGCTTCCTCCAGCCCAACGTTTCTCATGATGTACTCTGTATGTAAGTTAAATAAGCAGGGTGACAATATACAGCCTTGACATACTCCTTTTCCTATTTGGAACCAGTCTCTTGTTCCATGTCCAGTTCTAACTGTTGCTTTCTGACCTGGTCCATACAGGTTTCTCAAGAGGCAGGTCAGGTGATCTGATATTCCCATCTCTTTCAGAATTTTCCACAGTTTACTGTGATCCACACAGTCAAGGGTTTGGCATAGTCAATAAAGCAGAAATAGATGTTTTTCTGGAACTCTCTTGCTTTTTGCATGATCCAGCGGATGTTGGCAATTTGATCTCTGGTTCCTCTGCCTTTTCTAAAACCAGCTTGAACATCTG
>SJYW01006014.1:40059-52393 GCA_006410735.1 Raphicerus campestris | reverse complement strand
TGCCATACTGGGAAAAGTCCAGTATATTACATCCACCAGATACATACAGACTCTAAGGTGAGGTGAGGTGAAGCCGCTCAGTCGTGTCCGACTCTTTGCGACCCTGTGGACTGTAACCTACTAGGCTTTTCTGTCCATGGGATTCTCCAGGCAAGAATAGTAGAGTGGATTGCCATTTCCTTCTCCAGCAGGATGTTATAACAGGTTATATGATGACATGTCCAGGATGTCTACAAAAAGTAAAAAATTAAAAAAAAAGAAAATACATAGAAACCCCAGTTAAACTAAACTGTCTTTCCACCTTGTACTCATGACTTATTTCCATTACTTTACATAATTTTATTCCTTAAGAAAAAGAACTTCTCTGTTTGGTTGCATTTGCAAAGTATGTTCCACAAAGATCAAACTTTGAAGCTGGTATAAATGAAAGTGTTACTGGTTAATCTAACAAGAGAAAGTATCATCTCTTCTTGACTCTCTGCTCCTGCTGAGATGAAACTCTCATGTCTTCTGATGTTTATTTCTACTCCAGTTAATGCCAGGGCACTGATCAGATCTGAAGTCATGTTTGTTGACCAACTCTCAATTTGCAGCCCACAGGGATAGTAAATAGTTGCAAAATCAAACAGTTTGAATCAATGAGGAAATTGTAAATCTTTACCAAAGGTTGCATCAGGTGATCCTTACAGTAATGAAGGAATTTATGGTTTTGAATTTATTTCCCAGACTTATAAGCCCCGTGAAAAATAACTGAAAATTCTCCAAAGAGGAGTTCTTCAGAAATGCGGAACCAGTCTCCCTAAGTGAACTAAGGCTTCACATGAGACCTTTGAACTAGGAAACGATCTACTAAGAGGACAACCCCTCCTGCACAGAGTGACTTTTCCTCTTTCTAGATATTTGGACTAGACTTTGCAGATGTTACCTCCCAAACTTCCAGACTTCTGTGGGCCTCTTGGGTTTGGAAGACCCAGCTATGCCTGTCCCACCTATGGGCACGTTCACGAGGAAGGCAGGAAAATAATTTCAGCCAAAGAATGAGCAAGTCTTGGAGAGAAATGCCAAATGTCAGGAGCCGTTTCACTTAGGTAGAACATTTGAGAAGCTGAATAATCTCTTTATTAGCCGTTCTTGCTAAAGTGCAACATTCTAAAGACTAAGAATCAGGAAGGCATCCCCAAAGCTGAAATTCAGACTTTTGGAAATCTTTAGAATCAATGGAAAGATATTCCACATCATGATGGCCGCTGACCTGATAGGAAATAAATCCTACATTGATCACTTCAGTGAAGTGCTGATCACACCACACCCCACACAGTGCGGGGCTTAAGAGCCAGGGTGAGTGAGGGGCTTCCGTACAGTCTGCTCATGTCACAGCTATCTGGGTGTGCTAGGTCAGGGTCACTAACCTTTCTGAGTTCCAACTTCTTTGATCTAAAAAGATGCTAATAACACTACCTGGGTCAGGAAGACCTCCTGGAGGAGGAAATGGCAACTCATTCCAGTATTCCTGCCTGGGAAATCGCATGGACAGAAGAGCCTGGTGGGCTACCATCCGTGGGGTCGCAAAGAGTCAGACACGACTGAGTGTCTGAGCACACACGGGGGTGTCTGGAAGACAATATGAGTTGGCCCATGAGGAAATGCTTGCAAACAGCCAGAGCCAGCCTGTGGCCTGCTCCAGCACGGCTCCTGGCATGCAGGTGCACAGAGCGGGGGAGACCATTCCCCTGTCTCCATCATCACAGGTCACCGGCCCTCCTCCATCTGCAACGAGCAGCTGTTCCCGCCGCTTTCCTCCCTGCGCCCAAGTCCACTTCATGAGCAGGAGAGGATGCTACAGGGACGAACAGAGGCTGGGCTCACGCCTGGCTCCTCCTCCACTGACACGGGATCCTGGGGAATCACTGTCCAATTCTGTGGCTCTGTGATCCCTTCTGCAAAGCAGGCACTCGAGTTCTAACGTTTTCCTGATTGAACTTGATCAAGTCTGCGAGTGAGTCACCGAAATATAAAGGGCAGATACAGACTTCCAAGTGTCCTACTGCATCACGACTCTAAGAAGCACTGCTGTCTCCCAAATGAAAATAACAGGCTTGGCCAAAGAGTCATAACTCCTAACCCGAAACTGAACGCAGTGGTTGTGACTTATCACAGATTCAGGTCATTTTTGCTTCTGGTTTTGAGTACCTGAAACAGCCACCAGCCCAGGCTCTCTGGATTCAGGCAGAATTTCCTTATTTCTCTTTATCTTGCAGCTTTCTTCGTATCTTACCGGCTTCATTTGTGGTAGAATGACATTTTTTGGCTACCTGACATCGAGACCCTGATCCACATCCATTTCCTGAATTCCCCTTGGCCTCCTGTCGTTTTGAGCCCCACGCTCACAGTCGAGACACAGTTTTCCCTCTACGTGCTGTCACCACCTGCTGAGTGCTCTCAGCACTGGGAACCAGATCCTCACCAGACCAGTCAGGAGACCCGGGGAACAGGGAAGACGATCCCTCCTGTTGTGCTGGGTCATTCTGAAGCACTGGGACATCTCCTCCCGGTTCTCTGGAGAAAATCCGCCAGATTCTAAACGTGCTGCTCTCAGGAGCCCCGCCGTGGTCTTGTGATCTCCTTCGTAAAACTTCCGGCCGTCATCCTAAAATAATCTCGTGCCCTCGCTCTGCGTCCTTGCTGCTCATGCAAACCGAGCCTCGCCCCGTCCAGCCACAGGAAGCCGCCGGGCAGTGCGAGCCTGGCTCCAGCGACCTTCCTCCCAAATGCGCAGGCTTGTTTGACCCTTTGTTTCTTGGTCTTTCCGAATCACATCTTGCACGGGTCTCCAGAAGCTTTTTTAGTTTTCGATTTTTGTTTCGTTAACATTGCTCTTTACAAATTGTTCCCACCGCGTTGTTCTCGGAAATTATCAAATCAGAACAGAAAACGACATTTCCAGTGCTCTTATACACATGTCTTTTGATGGTTTTGCTCCTTTTAATGATCAATGTGATTACAGTCTTTTAGACAAATCAGAAATGGTGACGGGATAGCATACACTAGGAATATAACTGTATCACCGTCTAATGTTAAACGGACTCAGAATCACTTGACTGGAACAAAGAAGGTAATTTACCAAGCACCCATGGGAGCCACGGTCATAGCCCCGTCTCCTGGCTGGGTAAGAGATGGAATTACCTCCCACTGATGAGTCCTCAACATTGCAATCAGTTGGACAGTGGCTGATGAGGAACTTCAGACCTGGCTAAATTAGGCAGAAAGCAGAAAGAGGTACAAAGCACACTTATGGTGGAAAACTAGAAATAAATAAGAGCGCTGTGCAGATACTGGCACAGCTTCTACGCTGAAATATAACCGTCATGGAAATCGCTCAAACCATTGGGCCTGCAGCAGTGGCTGGACAGGTTGCACTTCCGGTGGAATGCGACTGAAACAGAATCCGCCTCAGCGAACTTCTGCTAGATGGCATAATCATCTTTTCTGGAGCCAGCCAGAAAAAATATGGACCAAGAACATCCTTCATTTCTTACAATAGTAAAACTAAANTCCATCACTTCATGGGAAATAGATGGGGAAATAGTGGAAACAGTGGCAGACTTGAATTTCTTGGGCTCCAAAATCACTGCAGATGGTGACTGCAACCATAAAATTAAAACATGTTTACTCCTTAGAAGAAAAACTATGACCAACCTAGACAACATATTAAAAAGCAGAGATATTACTTTGCCAACAAAGGTCTGTCTAGTCTAAGTTATGGTTTTTCCAGTAGTCATGTATGAATGTAAGAGTTAGACTATAAAGGAAGCTGAGCACCAAAGAACTGATGCTTTTGAACAGTGGTGTTGGATAAGACTCTTGAGAGTCACTAGGACTACAAAGAAATCAAACTAATCCTAAAGCAAAGCAGTCCTGAATATTCATTGGAAGGACTGATGCTGAAGCTGAAGCTCCAATACTTTGGCCACCTGATGGGAAGAACTGAGTCACTTGAAAAGATCCTGATGCTGGGAAATACTGAAGGCAGGAGGAGAAGGGGATGACACAGGATGAGATGGTTGGTTCACATCATCAACTCGATGGACTTGGGTTTGAGTAGATTCTGGGAGCTGGTGATGAACTGGGAAGTCTGGTGTTCTGCAGTCCATGGGGCACAAAGAGTCAGACAGGACTGAATGACTGAATTGAACTGAACTGAACACACATACACAAAATCTGACAATAAAGTACATTAGAACTAAGAGTAGGTTTGTGGACTTTCAAAAGTAAATGTCAAATTGGCTTCAACATTTTAACAGTGCTGTGGGCATGGGGTAGAAGGATGGTGGGAAGGACTGAAGTATTCTAAAATGAGAAGTTATAAAGCAATCAGTGTAGTTCAACAAATATTTTGACATTTTTTGACTAATAGACATTTTTTATTCTTTAATGTTTTCCAGCTTTTTTACTTTCTCATCAGATTATAAAATAATTTTTATTTTAAAGTATTTATAAATAATTGGATAAAAATAATAATAGCAATTATGAAAATAGAAGGAATTTGGTCTTTGGTTACCAGGCAAGTGAAAATATACTGTCATGGACTCTGTGGCAGAAAACAAATTTTCCTTAGTGCCAGTACTATTTGTAAGAATATATTCACCAAATTGTTAATAAATTACATCATTCTTTACATTTGCTAATATACAAAATGACAATTAACAAAGTAAATAATCTTTAAAATGGGAATAACTGAAGTCAACACTCTAGTCAGGGGCATAGGACATAGAATAGGATTATAAAAATTGAATAGGAATATCTGATAGGTTTGTGAATTTATGGTCTTTAGGGTTATGGGTTAGTTGCTCAGTTATATTCAATTCTTTGTGACCCCATGGAATGTAGCCCACCAGGATCCTCTGTTCATAGGAATTCTCCAGACCAGAAGACTGGAGTGTGGTGCCATTTCCTTCTCCAGAGGAATCTTCTTGACCCAGGGATTGAACAAGGGTCGCCTGTACTGCAGACAGATTCTTTCCCATTTGAACCACCAGGGAAGTCTCTTAAATCTTTAAGTCTCTTACAAAACACTTTCCCCAAGAACCTAACAACACAGAAATGTCTCTAACTATTTCACTATAGATAATAAGTGTACAAGCAATATGAAAAGTCAGGGTAGGAAGAAGAGGAATTGAACAAAGAAGGATTGCAGGAGATATCCAGAAATTGTGTTAGAATTCTTGGAAGAACATACAGAGGTCATATTTATAGATATTTCATTAAGAAACATATTATGAACACAGAATATACAAAATAAAATGAGAGTTTATGCCAGCATTTTACTTTTAAAACATTAGTATGATAGTCCATTTTCAATGGCAACAGCTTACTAAATTGCCTAATCCACATGTAACACATGGGTGTTTTGCTATAGCTACAGCTGACAAATCAGGCTTTGCAAAAATATAGGGAAAGAAGACAATAAAACATCTCAAGAAAAAAAAATTTGATTGTTTTTTCATATTCCTGTGTCACATACCTCCACACTACAGAGGGCTAAGGAATCAGCTATATTTCTGACAATAAATGATAGACTAATACATTGAACCATATTGTGGCTAAGAATTGTTTGGTCATATATTCTATTATGGGTTTCTAATATCATTTGAGAAAAATTGCTATAACAACCTGTTTTACTTGGTTACATATAAAATTTACATTAATTTTTGAGACCTAATTATGAGGCAGATTCTATGTTCAGGGTCTTGCAAAAGTCATGACTGAGAGACTGGTGAAAAGGAGACAGAAGTAAGTTAGTGAAGAGTTTCACTAACTTAATAAGACTCCCAGAAGAATTTCAGAGTTTGAATTTTTTTATGTCACACATGACAAGCCAACAGACCATTGGTAAAGGGGCTCTTAAAAGTGACAGAATAACATGTTCTATAAATGTGTCCGTGTGTGCTCAGTTGTGTCCAACTCTTTGCAACCTCATGGACTGTAGACCACCAGGCTCCTCTTTACACAGGATTTTCCAGGCAAGAATGCTGGAGTGAGTTGCTATTTCCTATGCCAGGGGATCTTTCCAACTTATGGATTGAACCCACATCTGCACTGGCAGGTGGGTTCTTTACAACTGGTGCCACCTAGGATGTGACAATAAATATGATTCATAAATAACATTCTCTGGGTTCATGACTACACAAGCAGAAATTCTCATGGGTACATAAAATGGACATCACTTCCTAAGACTGAACAGCTTTTGCCATCAGAGTTTCCAGTTTTTCAGTGAAAATCCAAAACTGTATCTGATACCATGCTATCTCAAAGATAACAGCTACATTACTTGTTGCAAGTTGAACACATGGAAATCCTATGATGTGAGAGGGCCAGTGAACACTAATATAGATATTACAATTTGATTTGGTTAGGCCATTCTTTTGGCCCTTGGTTGTGTCAGAAAATACTTCCTTAAATGCCAATTATTTTCTCAAAGTGGTCCATAAAAAATGGATTACTTCCAAGAAGCCATTTTAAAGACAAATAAACATAACTTAACCCATTCATAAGAAACCAGATATCTTAACGAAAAAATAATGAAAGACAGTATTTAAGATAATGAACTTTAGAGACATTTCCCTTATAGTTGAGTTATAAGGAATAACAAGAGTGANAGAAGCCATTTTAAAGACAAATAAACATAACCTAACCCATTCATAAGAAACCAGATATCTTAACGAAATGCTATTGAAAGACAGTATTTAAGATAATGAACTTTAGAGACATTTCCCTTATAGTTGAGTTATAAGGAATAACAAGAGTGACCCCTCAAAAAGTAATTTCTAAAAACACAATCTCTGAATGTTTCCATTTCTATACTTGAAACTCTGGGTTTTGTTCCTATAGATATTCTAGTACATGAGAAAGAGAGAGGGATAAATTAACTGGAATTATTAATAATGAGTATGTAAATCTGAATTATACAACTCCTGGAAGGTTGGTTACCAAAGCAAATTGGTTAATAGATGCAAAAATTAGGTAGTTGTCCAAATCAAACTAGTTATTTTATAAAGATTTTATGAAGAGACTTGAGAAGACTCTTGAGATTTCTTTGCACTACAAGGAGATCAAACCTGTCAATCCTAAAGAAAATCAACCCTGAATATTCATTGGAAGAACTGATGCAAAAGCTGAAGCTCTATTACTTTGCTCACCTGATGCAAATAGGGGATTCACTGGAAAAGACCATGATGCTGGGAAAGATTGAAGGCAAAATGGAAAGAGGGCAGCAGAGGATGGCATGGTTAGAAAGTATCACCAACTCAATGGAATGAAATTGCGCAAACTCCAGGAGATAGTGGAAGACAGGGAAGCCTGGTGTGCTGTAGTCTATGGGTTTGCAAGAGTCAGATACGACTTAGTGACTAAACACCAATAACAAAGGTTTTTTGATAGTCTCTGTTGTTGTTTAGTCAATAAGTTGTGCCTGACTGTTTTTTGACCTTATGAGCCTTATAGCCTGCCAGATTCCTCTGTCCACGGAATTTTCTAGGCAAGAATACTGAAGTAATTTGTCATTTCCTTCTCCAGAGTATCTTCCCAACCCAGGATTGAATCCATGTCTCCCACATTGGCAGGCAGTTCTTTACTATTGATCCTCCAGGGAAGCCCATGATAGTGTCTAATAGTCACTAAATACCTTATAAAGGTTAGCTATTTTAAGTGCTACTAACACAGATCTATAGCTTCTTGTCTTGGTTATTATNTCTTTACTATTAATCCTCCAGGGAAGCCCATGATAGTGTCTAATAGTCACTAAATACCTTATAAAGGTTAGCTATTTTAAGTGCTACTAACACAGATCTATAGCTTCTTGTCTTGGTTATTATCACCAAGGTTCTCTCATTTCTCCCCTCACCATATTCAGCTTCTTATCACCTTACCCTCAAAGAAGATTCTACACAATTCCAGGAGCTCTCAAATAGCTTTCTACTCTCAAAGAACCACAGGTAGAATGTTACTTTAATACCAAAACCCTGTATCACCAGCAAGCCCCCACTACACTTAAGCTCACCTCTTTTTCTACAACTTTGTCCTATTGCTTCTTATCTCGGTGGAAAGCAAATTGCAACATATCTCTTCTGGGTGCTGGCTCCATCAATCACCCTTCATATTTCTCATATCTTCACACTCTTTGTTATTCTGCTGTTTTTCTCTTTAGCTCACAAAAATGCTCACATCTCTATCCTACAGAGAAATTCTCTGTCCCTAGTATAACATGTTCATCAAAAATATCCTTGCTTTTCCTTAGGATTTTTATTTTTAGAAGAATTATTATACTCCAAATTTCTCCATTTTCTCATCTGCTCTTTATTGTTTAGCATATTTATAATTTAGTTGTTCCCCCAGTAATCAATTCAATCAATATGTTAAAAATTTATTTTGGCAAATCCTGAGGATATTTCTTATAGACTTTGGATTCTAATGTAGTTCACTCCCTATCAAGGGAATGCTACTCACCTTTTCTTAAGATGATTGCCTGATAAAGTTGTAAATCTAACTTCTACCATGGAAACTCAATTCTACAACAGGTTTCTAGAGTGAAGTTCTACTCTGCTACGTTCAACTGCTTCCCTGTAGCTCTCCTTTGTTTACACTGTCTCCTCAAGCTCAGAAAGTCCAGACTCCATACTCTCATCTTTCATGAAATTTTGCTCCCTCAATGTTAACTCAATGGACACAACTTACACAGCTGTCTAAATCAGGATTAAAACAACATTACTCCTATTCTTCTGTCTACAGTTGTTAAGTCCTACCACTTCTGTATTTAATTTATCTCTATGTTTTATTATATTTCGTGTGTGTGTGTGTGTGTGTGGTGGTACCATATGGGATCTTAGTTCCCAGATCAGGGATCAAACACATGCCCCCTGAAGTGGAAGGGTGGAGTATTAACCACTGGACCACCAGTGAAGACCCTTCTGCCTATTAGCTCTACTATCACTCTATTCTCACTAATCTCTCGTTACTTTAGTCTGGACCTTTCAAATGTCATCTCTATATGAATGCTCACATGATCAATGAACACAGTTTAGTGCCTTGTATAACCTTCCAATTACATTCAAATTAATGTCTATACTACTTAATGCAGGTTCTTTATCTGATTGTAAGTTCTTTTATATCCTCACTCATCTCTGTGTATTTCCTCAAGATTTTTGATGGTATCAGAACTTCTGGGTTTTCTTGAATATACCATATGTTTTCAAAATGCCATACATTTCCATGTTCATCCCTTGATTGCAATGATTATATTATCAGTAAAATGCCCACTTCAATCATTTCCTCCCCCCTTCTTGGAAAAACTCACCTTCATTTCTAAGGCCTAGTTAAGGTCCTAACTTCTTAGGAACAATTTTCCATTTAGTCTGAAACCACCTTAGAGTTCATTATTCCAAACTGCATACTTTATAAATGCTCTAGTCTCCCATATGTTATGGTACATAATAATTAGTTTTAGTAATGCTGATTTATTCACAAAATTACTATTACCACTCTCTATTTTAAATCGCTACAAAGAATAGGGAAAATTTAACTAGAAATAAAAATGGGTTACTGTCTTAGTGCAGGTCATGTGATATGTCAGAATTATACACACACATATGTATATTTATATTATGTATATGTATGCAATGGTGTAATATATATATATATAGTGTTTTATGCAATTATATATACTTATGTGCTATATATAATTATTCTCCATTCAGAACTTTTTTTTGGTAAGGAATTTAGCTTTAGAAATATTGAAATATCTCAGCTTAACAAAAAGCTGATCTCTTCCTAAATAGAAAGGACTTTGTCACAGAGTGTGTTACTGCAGATTCTCCAAGAAGCAGACTCCAAAGAAAGATTTTGTAAGAACTGTATTAGAAGATATCCTGGTCAGAGAAAATAGAGAAGTAGCAGGAAGAAGCTGGACCAGTCATCAGATCATAATTTAAATTAGATCCAGTGAAGCAGAGAAAGAATGAAAACTGGATGAAAATATTGATGCTAAGTTTAAGCAAAGCTATTGCGGATTTCTTGAGCAAAAGTTCTGTAACTCCCAGGAAGGGACACATTTATCGATTCGTGTTGCACTCACCTTGGCTTCCACACAAACATGATGATATATTTCCAAATACAGCATTCAGAATCCATGTTCACTTATTCTCACTGATGTCTGAGAGGTGCATTATCATGGCCACCCACTGTGGCAAAACTGGGAAACAAACACGTTCTTCTGAAGTAGTCATCCAATGGGTCAGCTGGAGCGCTGTAAATATCAGCCTGTTGCCGATGATCAATTTATCTCATCTTTCATGGGAAGCACATTACAAAGTGTAAAAAGGTTTCTTGCAGTTGCATTGTAGTTGAAGCCAGAAATACTGAATTTTAGAATGAATTTATCCATCTTCATGAACTGTAGAATCCCTTAATTAGCTTTATTCTCAGTTAACTTGTATCAAATTCTCTAATAGGTGCTCATTTATTTAAAAAGTTAGTTGACACATTTCTTCTGAGTAGATATGTAGGTTGATAAACAAACACAGNTTTATCCGTCTTCATGAACTGTAGAATCCCTTAATTAGCTTTATTCTCAGTTAACTTGTATCAAATTCTCTAATAGGTGCTCATTTATTTAAAAAGTTAGTTGACACATTTCTTCTGAGTAGATATGTAGGTTGATAAACAAACACAGAGATACTCATTTCTATATACAGTAACATTTTCAGGAAACTAGGGTTTCAGTTCTATATCTGTTAAACTATCATATATATATATATATGTTCAGTTACTTTTCAATAGACATGTCACTGCAGTATTTTTCTGAATACTGCAGATATAGGAAAACTCAATCCTCTAGATAATTAAAACAGCTACATATGTCTTAGTCCTAAAGCTGAGTGACATAAATACCATTCACATTATACCTGATTTTTTTTTTTTTTTAAACACAGAGCTATCCAATAGATGATTGTTTCCATAAAACATAAGGGAAACTAAAGAAGAAACAAAATCATAATTTCTTTCTCATAACTTGATGAACTACAAGAAAATGCAGCTTATCTTATCGTAAAAATTTAAGGCAAATCATCATGATGAATGCTACAAGTTAGCACTAAGGATCTTGGTAAATTTCAGACAATCTGTTCAAAATATTTTTTATTACACATATTCACTTTGCCTCTCATTCTTCCACCTGCTCAAATGAGATTAGCACTTGCTAGTAAAAATAAAAACAAACAATTGAGAAAGAATCAAACACCACTGAATTTATTAGGATAGAGTTGTTTAAGCTAATGTCATTACTTATTCCAAACACTACACTTATCCAAAATAAGGGCATTTTCTTTAAAAGCGTCTAGAAAACTGTCTGATTTTATATATTCTTGGATCTGACATGTTACAGCATAAATAAATAATGGTAATTTCAGTTCTAGTACAACTAAACTTTCATTTCTAATATAATTTCATTTTATTAAATAATACAATTAAATATTTAGTGGCTTACTTCCCAAGAATTCTGAATATATAAAATAAACATCGCATTTGGGATATACACTATTAACATGTAAATGGCCAGTATTTACATTTTTAAATTTTCTTTACTAAATTATTCCAGTATACTTGCATATAAGTTACAGTCTATCCATGCAAAAAATTACAGTGGGTAAACTCACGCTCATCACTGATTGTTTCAATAAATTACTGTGTTCATACTTCATGTGAGAATTTGTTCTAGATTCTTGGGACAAAGCAATAAACTGAAGATAAATTCCCTACCACTAAAAATGAAAGCTAAGATGCACACTGGTTTTAAAATATAGTGCAAACTATGGAAGAAGCATATTTGAAAGGAAATCTAGGGGAAACCTCATTCAAACGAGCAAGTAATAGTTTTACTGGTTTTCTCTAGACTGAAGAATGAGAGAGAGAGAGAAATGGACAGAAGACAGACATACATACACCCAAGATGGAACTCACCCTTTTGTATAACCTAATAATGGAAATAGAATTGCACCACTTTTGCCACCTTCTATCTTTAGATTATAGTCAGGAAGACCACACTTAAGAGGAAGGAAACGAAGTTTGATTTGCTGAGAGACAGAATAATCAAATAAATGTGACTAGGCTTTTAAAACCATTATAGTTCCTTCACCCTCTACATTTAATTGGATTTCAAGAAATTTGACTTTCCTTTTTTTTTTTTTTTTCTGTTGAGACATAATTGGCATATACCATTGTATAAGTTTAAGGTGTTTATTTGATCCATTTGTATATTGCAATATGATTATCACCATAGGGATAA
>SJYW01006014.1:0-27923 GCA_006410735.1 Raphicerus campestris | reverse complement strand
GTGTGTGTGTGGTGTTGGGTGGTATTATGTGGGGTGTGTGTGGAAGTATTGTGTGGGGATGTCTGTGTGACGTGTGGTATGTGCAGTATGGTGTGTGTATGTGTATGGTGTGTGGGGGGGTGTTGTGTGTGGGTGTGTGTGTGACACGTGTGCTATGTCCAGTAGGATACGTGTGTGTGTGTGTGTGTGGTGTTGGGTGGTATTATGTGGGGTGTGTGTGTAACATGTGGGGTCTGTGTGACGTGTGGGGTCTGTGTGTGACGTGTGTGGTGTTTGCAGTAGGGTGTGGGGGGGGGCGCTGTGTGTGTGTGGTGGTATTATGTGGGTGTGTGTGTGGTGTATGTGTATGGTGTGGGGTGGTATTGTGTGTCTGTGGGGGGTGACATGTGTGGCATGTCCAGTAGGGTGTGTGTGTGTGTGTGTGTGTGTGTGTGTGGTGTATGTGTATGATGTAGGATGGTACTGTGCATGGGGGTGTGTGTGACATGTGTGGCATGTCCAGTAGGGTATGTGTGTGTGTGAGTGGTGTATGTGTATGGTGTGGGGTGGTATTGTGTGTGTGTGGGAGGGTGACGTGTGTGGTGTGTGCAATAGGGTGTGTGTGTGCACAGATGTGTCCCAGGCTCACCCTGTCCACACAGATCTGAGCAGCCAGCTCCTGGGAACACTGGGGTTGCTCTGGGCTGGTCTTCAGTTCCTGGGAAGCTCCCTGTCCTTCAGGAGCCTGTCCTGAGTGTCCAGAGGATCCTCAAGCCCGTTACGTGGACCTGAACCAGCTAGAAGCCACAGGAGACACCTTACAAGTTGGACAGGCCCCTCTCTCCTGGGGATGGGCCTTTGTGGCATCCGCTGTTGTGCTGAGGGCTTCCCAGGTGGTGCTAGCGGTAGAGAACCCACTTGCTAATGCAGGAGACATGAGAGATGCGAGTTCGATCCCTGGGTCGGGAAGGTCCCCTGGAGGAGGGCATGGCCACCCACTCCAGTATTCTGGCCTGGAGAATCCCATGGACAGAGGAGCCTGGGGTGGGGCTACAGTCCCTGGGGTCACAGTCAGACACGGCTGAAGTGACTGAGTGGGTGTGCACTGTTGTGCTGATCCTGGGGACCTTTGACAAGAGCACAGTTTGCCCCGGCAGTGTGAGCCAGGGGTTTGCACTGTTGCAGGGCTGGGTTCTCCTGTCCTCTTCCCTCATTTTCTTCTTGAAGAGCAGCAATTGGAATTTCACTGGCCCTGCCCTTAACTGCATGTATTGAGCCCCCAGGATCCCAGCCCCTCTGCCCACCCTTGTGTGCACTGAGCATGCAAGGTAGAGGGTCTGCTGGAAAGTGTGGACCCGCCTCTGAGCCTGGCTCTGTCTGATACTGTGATTAAGCTCATCAAGCACTTCGCACATTTCTTTTATCGTAAAAGGTGAGATAGAACTTCTGTATATTTGTCTGATACTTCATATTTGTCAAAGCACTTTCACAGCCTTCAGTTCCTTTTTTCCTCACCACCATGCTGTGAAATCAACAGACTGGGACCGTTCTTCCCATTTACAGCCAAGGAAACTGAGGCTCAGAGATGCTAAGAGACAGCCAAGACCAGAAGACTAGAGAGGGGGTCCTGGGAAGAGACTCAGGCTGGCCATTCATGGCCCAGTGAGGGGGGGTCCCTTCTGTACACAGTCCCCATCCTGACTCAGCTCCTCGAAACTGACAGTGGTCCCATTTAACAGAGGAGCAAACAGAGGCTTCGTCTGGAGCCTTGAGACAGGGGACTGCCTGATTCCAGGACCCAGTCCAGCGCATTCCCTGAGAGCTGCCAGTCATCAAGGCTGCGGGGTATGGGCCCGCTGGCCGGGATGCTCGCTTCCTCTCCCACAGGGAGAACGTTGCCTTGCGGGAGGACTGCAGCTCATATCCAGCTCGGAGCACTGGAGTAGAATTGCAGACTCACTCTGCCGCCTGCCTGCAGGTCTTTCCCACGCAGGCTTGGTTTACATGAGTCACTGCACAGCTGGCCAGGCCCAGGCCCTGGGAGGAATTTACTCCACAATGTGCGGGCGCTGGGGGCCCAAACCCCTGTGAGTAATAAGCCAACGAGGATGAGGGCGCCCCCCCAACCGCCAGCTCTGTCCCCCAGGGCTGACCGAAGAGGGAGAAGATCTATCAAGGGGCTGATGTCTTAGACCGGCTCCTGCCTCCAGCCAGTGGTGTCCAGTCTGCTGTGGCCTCTTAAGTTTCCTTCAAAAGAGCATTAGTTTGCAGCCAGCTCTGGGTCTCCGAGAAGGAGATGCCCTGTGATTCCTAACATTTTGTTTCAGCCTCAGAGCTTTTGTTGTTGGAATGAGTGGGGGCAGAGCCCTGTGTCCCGGTCTAGATTCACTCTGAGTGTTTGCAGGGGGCATGGACATTTGCTGGGGAGGGTTGGGGGGCATTACCAGCACCCCCTTGCAGCCCCCCTTCTGTTGCTCCCTATGACCCCCTCCTCTGCCGTCCGCACGGCATCCCTGGCACTCTGTAGTCAGGCTCACCACTCCCGTCCGGGTCTCAGTGGCGTGGGGTGGGCTCTCTCCTGGCCCCCTCGCCCTGGCAAACCCCGTTCCCTTTGTCCACCCACCTGGAGCACTCCTGGTCCCTTGTAAGCAGCCTCACTTGATACCTTACCCTTGTCTTGAGTGTGCTAGAGGGCACAGGGGCAACTGGGGAGGGGCCCTGTGTCTCATTCATCCGGGCGTTTCCATGCCTGACACAGAAGGGGCCTCAGGAATGTTTGTGGGCCAAAGGGAACAGATTTCCTCCGCACACCAGCCTGGCGCTCGGGGATGTGCCCNCACCTGGAGCACTCCTGGTCCCTTGGAAGCAGCCTTACTTGATACCTTACCCTTGTCTTGAGTGTGCTAGAGGGCACAGGGGCAACTGGGGAGGGCCCCTGTGTCTCATTCATCCGGGCATTTCCATGCCTGACATAGAAGGGGCCTCAGGAATGTTTGTGGGCCAAAGGGAACAGATTTCCTCCGCACACCAGCCTGGCGCTCGGGGATGTGCCCCCGTCTAAGCCTCACAGTTTTCTTCAAATGAGGCTTCAGCTGGGGCAGAGGAACTTTGGAGACTTTGGCCTGGGCTGTAGGGACTCTGCACATTGACCCCCACCAGGCTCGCTCAGGCCTGCCCTCAACAAGCTGCTGGCTGTGGCCCTGGCTGGGCCTCCAGCTCCCTCTGCAGACACGTGGGCCTCACCTCTGGCAGGACGCGTAGCAGGGACAAGGGCCTTAAGGAAAATCACGGGGTCTTGGTTTTGGTCCTACCTCGAGCCCTTTTCCTGTGCGTCAGCGATTCCATGGAGGGAGGCTCACCCTCCGGCCCATTTCCTCTTCCTCTCCCTGTCGTGTTCTTCCCACAGAGGCTCATTTATGTCTGATCCACCAACCTGCCTTCCTTCCCTGGGGAAGCAGCTCAAAGCACTCCTCCACTGAAGATTCAAGTAGCCGTGACCTTGGCTCCGGGGCGAGGTGCACCAGGCAAAGGACTACATAGCTGGGGTGTGTTCACGGGGGAGGGAGGAGATGGCCCCAGCCCAGTGAGTGGACTTCGAGTCTGATACCTCCAGGCCCCCTCTTCTGCTGCAGCTGGTCCTGTGCTGGTAGATAGAACTTTCCAGAACACCACATCTGAATTCCAGAATGTCCCTTCTTGGAGCTTGAAGTCATCCATATCCCTGATGTTGTTGTGTCTGACTCTTTGCGACATTATGGCCTGTAGCTCACCAGGCTCCTCTGTCCATGGAATTCTCCAGGCAAGAATACTGCAGTGGGTTGCCATGCCCTCCTCCAGAGGATCTTCCCAACACAGGGATTGAACCCGAGGCTCTTACATCTCCTGCACTGGCAGGCGGGTTCTTTACCACTAGCACCCCCGGGGAAGCCCAGGTACAGAGTCACAAACTGTTAGAGCAACAGGATCCTAGAGGAAACCCATTCACTTATTCGTCTCTTCATTCATTTGGGCACTGTGCTAAATAAGCCCTTGGTCACACAAGCATTATTTCAGATAGTTTTACTGAGCCCTGGTTGTGTGCCCTGTTCTGGGCACTGTGGAGATGTAGCAGTGAGCAAAAGCAGGGAGTCAACCATATATCAGTATAGCACCAAGTAGTGGGAATGGCCACGGAAAGGGGCCAGGGTGAGGGCAGATGCTACTTGAGACAGTCTCCCTGGAGGAGGTTCCCCCAAGAAGACTTGAGCAAAGACGTGAACACTGAGGGAGTGTGCCTTGCAGATACTGATGGGAAGGAAGGGCAGCCCAGGTTGTTCAGTTGCTCAGACATGTCTGACTCTCTGTGACCCCATGGACTTGGCTCCCTGTCCTTGGGGAACTGCAGAATCAAAGACCCTGGGGCTAGAACATGCTAGCATATTCTCCTACTGGCATAAGTGAGGTATATACTCTTTCCCCAAGGAACTCACAGTCTAATGAGGGAAAAACATAAGTAAATGGTATATTAAAAGTTGAGGTCACAAGCGAAATACGTTTAAAAATGCTCAGTTCAGTTCAGTTGCTCAGTTGTGTCCAACTCTTTGCAACCCCATGAATTGCAGCATGCCAGGCCTCCCTGTCCATCACCATCTCCCGGAGTTCACTCAGACTCATGTTCATTGAGTCAGTAATGCCATCCAGCCTTCTCATCCTCAGTCGTCCCCTTCTCCTCCTGCCCCCAATCCCTCCCAGCATCAAAGTCTTTTCCAATGAGTCAACTCTTCGCACGAGGTGGCCAAAGTACTGGAGTTTCAGCTTTAGCATCATTCCTTCCAAAGAAATTCCAGGATTGATCTCTTTCAGAATGGATCTCCTTGCAGTCCAAGGGACTCTCAAGAGTCTTCTCCAACACCACAGTTCAAAAGCATCAGTTCTTCGGCGCTCAGCCTTCTTCACAGTCCAACTCTCACATCCATACATGACCACAGGAAAAACCATAGCCTTGACTAGACGGACCTTAGTCGGCAAAGTAATGTCTCTGCTTTTGAGTATGCTATCTAGGTTGGTCATAACTTTTCTTCCAAAGAGTAAGCGTCTTCTAATTTCATGGCTGCAGTCACCATCTGCAGTGATTTTGGAGCCCTCCAAAATAAAGTCTGACACTGTTTCCCCATCTATTTCCCATGAAGTGATGGGACCGGATGCCATAATCTTCGTTTTCTGAATGTTGAGCTTTAAGCCAACTTTTTCACTCTCCTCTTTCACCTTCATCAAGAGGCCCTTTAGCTACTAGAATACAAAAGGAAGAACAATTGTAGTGAGGTTGGAAAATGCATCCATGAGTAGGTGGCATTTGAGTTGGGCTTTGGTGGATGAATAGGAGTTTGCTGGGTGGCTGAGGCGAGCAGCCACATGAATGAACGGGTGACTTCAGAGGCACAAGGTGTTCAGGGAAAGCTACGCGGCTCCTCTTCCTGTTGACTGAGTGGTTCTTCAAGGGAAAGAATATCCTCTTGGGGAGTCTCCGTTCCTTTCCTCCACCTCTTCTTTCCCCCAGCCTCACGGAGGGCATGTCAACTTCAGTAAAGTGGAACTGGAGAGTGGCTCAAATAGGGAGATTTCTCTGCCTTGCTTGGCCAGCCTGCCTCCTTCTTCCCTTCTTTCCTTTATTTTTTCCCTCCTCCTTCCCTCCTTTCTTTTATATATTTTAAAAATATGTATTATTCATTTATTTGGCTGTGCTGGGTCCTAGTTGCAGCATACAGGATCTTCCATCTTTGTTGCAGTGTGTCGGATTTAGTTCCCTGACCAGAGATCAAACCTGGGCCCTCTTCATTGGAAGCATGGAGATTTAGCCACAGGACCACCAGGGAAGTCCTTCTTTTATATTTTTTTTAAAGCTTTGGGAGGTCTTGGGATCTTAAGCTGCCGGGGCGGGTCCAGGAGTCAGGAGGACTCTCAGTTGGATTTCTCAACCAAGTCACTGCTTGGAGCCCAACTAGCTGTTGAAGCTCTGATGCAATAGGCTTTCAGGAAGCCTCTGGAAATGGACTCCCCAAGGCCTGTGGTCTGAATTTAAATTTAGGTACACCCGGGAACCGCCGGCTCCAGAGGTGTTACTGACTCCCTCGTCCCCCAGCTCTCCCCTGGGCTTCGTGTTCACCCTCAGAAAAGGAGGAGGAATGCCCTCTCTCTTCAGCCCCTCCTCCCATCCTTACCCGTAGTGGGGACTAGACCTAGGTCTTCATTGCAGCTGGTCTCTGGCAAAATTCTTGAGGCTGCTGAAAATAGAAACTTGTGGGTCTCACCTGTAATTATGAGATGCAAAACACCATTATCTTTCACTCATGGGCACCAAGGAGTGAAATNCAGCTGGTCTCTGGCAAAATTCTTGAGGCTGCTGAAAATAGAAACTTGTGGGTCTCACCTGTAATTATGAGATGCAAAACACCATTATCTTTCACTCATGGGCACCAAGGAGTGAAATAAACACAGGTCACCTCTCCCAGCTGGGCTGAAGTTAGCAGTGGGCCTGCAGTCGAGGTGCTAATGAACTTGGTGGCCCCCTAACCCAGGCCCCTAGGATGTACCCAGTGCTGAGCAGTCACTAGAAATGAAACACAAGCCACCTACACATATAATTTTACCTTTTCTGGTAGCCACCTTTGAAAAGTTAAACAAATGAGATTAGTGTTACCAGCATAATTAACTTAACCCACTGTATCTCGAGTGGTATCATTTATCATTTCACTTGTAATTAGGAGAGAAAAACTATTAATGAAATATATTTTCCCATATTAAGTTGTCAAAATTTAGTGTAAATTTTATTCCTAGAGAACGTATATGAATTCAGACCGGGCACATTTTAAGTGCTCAATAACCCCATGTGACTAATGGTTCCTGTACTGGACAAATCACAGCTTACAGGTGGAAAAACTGAAGGGCCAGCCAGGTGAAGGGGGCGTGGAAGAGGCGTGGTCAGGAAGCTGGGAGGCGGGGTCTCTTGGGGAGCCTGCCCGACTGCACCCTCTAGCGTCCACCCAACCTCGCTGCAGCCAGCGCCACCCGTGCACCGGGTCCTGGCTGCTGACACTGGCCTTGGAACAGGACTGGCCCCTCCTCAGAGCAGCCGCACTAGAAGCCAAGGCAGCAGGAGGCTTGCTTCCCCACCTGCTTACTTGGAGGAAAGGACGCAAATGCCGTCAGCCTCTTTTCTTCCTAGGACAGGGGCTCGCACAGGANGCCCTTACCCTCCTGTCACTGGCCAAGCAGACTGGACGGACCAAAGCTTACAGACACGGTGGGGCCGTGAGAGCCGTAAGGGGTGCCTTCCTGTCCAGATGGGATCTGGCTGCTGGGCCCCCAGACCGAGCTCCCAGACCTTAAGCACCTTCCCCCTTGTCGGCAGATGCTCAGCAGGATGCCTGGCTGCTACACCTTCATCAAAACAGACTGGGCTCCAGGTGCATCACAGCCCAGCAGAGACAGGGAGGGTCTTGGCTCTGCCTCCTCTGCACTCGGACGAGTGCCTGGCGCTGTCCCAGGAGGGGGCCCTGTCCCAGGAGGCCCTGAAAGACACACTTGCTGTGCGGTGAGGCCTTGTCACCCTGCCTGCAGGTGGAGAGGGACCAAGGAGTACAGAGCATAATAGATACAAGAAGCCTCACTTGGGATCATTCTTTTTGGTTTGGTTTTGTAAACCTGCTTTTTAAGACATTACAGCTTCCAGATTTTTGCTGTTCTTGGTCTGTTGTTTGAGGAATGAGAGTATCAGTCAACCAAGCCATTTCCGCATAGAATCCCCCAGTGGCACAGCCCCCTCCCTCTCGCGTGTTACTCTGATGAGCTGCTGGTCACCAGCTTCATCATAGCCCCCTGGACACAAACACACACACACACACACACACACACACCACTGAGCCTGGACTCTTGAACAGAGATGGCCTGCATGGTGCCGAGCCCTCTGATGGCAGCATCCTGAAGAGGTTCTTGGTCCTGCTGGAGAGACCCATGGGCCCGGGCCTGTCCTTTCTGGGGCTGGTGGTATGGTTTCCCCTAGGAGTTGCAGGGGCTGTCTTTTTTTGCTTCTCACTGAGGTACAGCAATCCCATAGTNCACACACACACACACACACACACACACACACACACACACACACACACACACACACACACACACACACACACACACGGAGCCTGGACTCTTGAACAGAGATGGCCTGCAATCCCATAGTCAAATATTTGTGGCTAAGCGTGCCGCGTGATGCACCATGCACACACATGTCCGTGTTGCCGAGTGAGTGAGGGGTCATCCCCAGCCACCCCCCTCCAGAAGGCCTGAGAGCTGTCCCGCTTCCCGCCCCCAGACAGCCCCAGTTTTGCCGCTGTCAGAGCGGGTCATTTCACCTGTTCTTGAACCTCACGTAAATGAGGCTGGCTTCCTTTTGCTCACGAGCTGTCTGCAATATGCATGCATGCTATTGGGAAAAGCCCCAGAACATTCCAGCTGGGGAAGGTCCTGGAGCTGGTGGGCAGCCCAGCCTCTCCTCCTGCCATGGGCGAGGGTAGGGGAGCAGATCAGGCCTGTGCCCCATCCCCCCAGGAGCACCCAGAACCTCTAAGCACATGTATCTGTGTGCCCCTTTGCAGGCGATATATAAAATGGTGTCCTCCGTGATGAAGATGCCAGAGGACGAGTCCACGCCGGAGAAACGCACAGACAAGATCTTCAGGCAGATGGATACCAACAATGATGGTAGGGCCCCCGCATGTCTATGCCATGCTGCTGGGAGCAGAGAAGCATTTGGGGCCCTTCCCTGCAGCTTCTGGGACCTTGCCTAGCCCAGGCCTGGCCAGTGCAGCTATGTTGAGAGCTGGGCTTCGGAGTCCAGTGTCCTGCCCCCTGAGCAGTAGTCTCTTCGCTTCTAGAATGGGGAGACTGTGGGCGTGTCCCAGGGGAGAAGAGGCAGGTGTGCCCATGGCACCTGAGCCCCCGAGGGGTTGGAATCAGGTGTCCTGGGTGGTAGATGGATGGATGGCCCCCATCATCCCTCCTCCAGGCCCCTGTAGCCCCAGAGACTCTGTCGGGAGGTGCTGGCCTGCAGCAGCTGTGCCAGGCTTGCTGGGACCACACCACAGCAGAAGTGGTGGGTTTCGGTGGGGGGCGGCCATGGTGGCCTGGCAGGGAGGACGTGCCCAGTGTTTCCTTCTCTGCCTCGTCCGTGAGCTTCTTTGGGGTCCATGCCGAGGAGGGTAACCATGAAACAAGATGGATCCTCACAAAGTGCAGTCCCAGAGCCCTGTCAGATTTGCTTTTGAATGATAAAGAAATGGCAGCATTTAGAAAAGAAAAAGAGAAAATACCCGCTGTACTGTGCTTGGGGGTTGAAAATAAGCTAATGCATGGCTTAAAGTGCAATTTGCAGATGAAGGCAAAGGACTGAGCCAGCAGGGGAGGGGCACGGTGGGGCTGCAGGCACATCAACCCATGGAGATAGTTTTCAAAACACAATCAACATAAGACAAGACGGCCTTGTGCCTGGAGTGGCCTTTGGGCAGATTCACAAAGCATGTCTTCCACCCTCCAGGGTTAGCAAGGCACAGGCTTTGGATTCAATAGATCTGTTTCACCAGTCTTGGCTTTTCCGAACCTCAATTTACTCTTCTGTGAAATGGGGATAATAATTCAGTCTCTAGTGGTTGTGAGGATCCAGAGGATCTGCTCTGACCTCTCAGCTCTATGCATCTTCCCAGGCTGTCCGTGAACCAGGGCCTGCACTTCTCCTGTGAGCCCCAGATTGGCCCTGAAGCTTGGGGAGGGAGCGGGAGAGGCAGTGTTGGAGGAGAGGAGAGTGAAGCAGGGGTGTACAGAATTCAGCCCTCGTCCTTCTCTGGGTTTGCCCCACACCCTTCCCACCTTCCTGGCCCCTCCTCGGAAAGCACAGGTACTTGCTGAGGCCACGGGTCCTGAGTCTGGCGGAGCACCAGGAGCACCCTGATGGCTGCAGACAGACTGTGCTCAGGGGCCCCCATCCCCTTGCCAGCCTCGCTTTCTGCCCAGAGGAGAGGCCAGTGCTTTGATTAGCTCCTTGCCCTGAGTAAGTAAGTGTTAATCACTCAGTCGTGCCCGACTCTTTGCGACTCCCATGGACAGCAGCCCACCAGGCTCTTGTGTCCATGAGATTTTCCAGGCAAGGATACTGGAGTGGGTTGCCATTTCCTTCTCCAGGGGATCTTCCTGACCCAGGGATTGAACCCGGTTCTCCGGTGCTGCAGGCAGATTCTTTACCAACTGAGTTACATGGGAAGCCCCTTGCCCTGAGTGGTCAGGGTAAAGTCTCCGTTAACTGTATGAACAGTCCCAATGCCCAGTAGCCCTCTGCATCATCCCAGGAGCCTCCTTTTCTGCCGGGGAGATGACTGCTCCCCTTCCCAATCTATCCCTTAGCCGGGGGTGGTTTAGTCTCCTGCTGAGGATGCTCTGGGGGTGTTCATGCCTTTGAGACAGGCGTGGCTGTGATCCCCCTACACAGATGAAGACCCTGGGACGTGGAGAGGTGGATCACTTGCCTGTGGAGGCAGAGCTAAGTGCCCACCAGTGTGCTGGGCATGGCCCCAAGCTCCTGTGTTGGGTCACTGACTCTATTTCATTTTATAGCTACAGAGGCAAGACCGAGGTTCCCCAAGGCACAGGTTGCCAGAATGCAGAGTCTGCTTCAAACCTAGGTCCCTCCTGTATCTGTATCCTGGGAGAAGTACCACCAGTGATCAATGAAAGCCAAACGGGTTTTTCCAGAAATGCCTTCAAGGCGCGAGGAGCCTGGACAGCATCCCGCTTCTGGAGGGCTCGAGACTTGGGCCCCAGGAGGCTTTTCCGACCCAGGAGCTGTCCGTGTATTCTCCCGAGGGTGCAGACAGCGAGCACTGGCTAACTCCTGTTTCTCCCGTCCTCCTTCCTGCAGGCAAACTGTCCCTGGAAGAATTCATCAAAGGTGCCAAGAGCGACCCGTCCATCGTCCGGTTGTTACAGTGTGACCCCAGCAGTGCAAGTCAGTTCTAAGGGGTTGGCGTCTGGACAGTGCAGAGAAACACAGGCTTGTCTTGCCATTTAAGCTTTGCTTGCAAAAGTGGATGCCTCCTCAATCATTCCTGCTCTTCCAGGGCGGCCAGGCAACACATCACCACACCTGCCTGCCTGGCAGCTGCGCCCCACTCCTCACCTGGCCTCCTCCCACCCCTTCCCCGCCCCGGTCCCTCCAGGGCGACATCCCGGGGATGTGTTTACGTGCAGGGCTCATGGTGTCCTTGCTTCCGGGGCACCTCCCAGCCCACAGGGAGCCCCGAGGACACGCCAGGGATACTAGTGGGACTTTCTGAGATCGCGCCAAGGCCAGCCGATTGATCTGTGATAGCAGGTGACTCTGTGGGAAAGATGGGGACAAGAACAGAGGGAGAAGAGACGGGCAAGCCCTTCCCGTGCATGGCTCCACCCAGCTCGTTTGTTTCCTCCGACCAAAACCGCTTGCACGTATATATACCGTGGTCTCTTTTTAATATATAAATTATACGTACGGTGATGTGAAATGTAACGTGTAGGTTCCGTATTTAATGCCTCGATTGCCTTTGAAGCGTGGTTCCCTCGTGGCCTGTGATTGCCCCCCTCTGGCCCCCCCGAGCCTGGTTACTTTGTGGTATTTATGCCCTCAATCTGCCCTTCTCCAAAGGACATGCATGCATGCCCAGTGCTGTGGAGACCCTCCTGTCCGCGTCGTGAACGCAGGTGTCTCTGTGAGGCTTGTCCTCCCTGTTGATTGGTCTGGCATTCCCTGTATTAAAATGATCAAATAAACAGGAAGTGTCTGAGTCTTGTGTTGGCCCACAACAGCCCCTATTCCGCTGCCATGGCCTGAGCGCTCTCTGGACAGGTGGCCTCTGTGGGTCCAGCTGCTCATTGTAAACTGGGCTGCCCCTGTGTCCCTGCAGCCGTCACTGTGTCTATAAATCCTGTGCAACCTCTCTTTCCATCTCTGCCTAATGCCAAGAAATACGTGGAAATAAAACATGACTGTTGTTGGGGGTTTGATGACCAGGCTTCTGCCTCCCTCCCTCCCTCCCCCAGCTTCTCTGCCCACAGCCCCCAGCCCAGCCCCATGGTTTAATCAACAAGGTCGTGAGACTGTACATCCCCAGCGATGAGAGGGCAGAGACCCCGGGCATACACACCGGCCGGGAGGGCAGGCAGGCCTGGTTTCTCAGGCTGTGGCCATCGAAATGCTTCTGGTTTCAGAAGCAGCAGAAGGGGCCTTAACTGTGGGCAGGTGGGCACCACGTGCCCACAAGCCCCATGCCTTGTCAGCCTGGCTGACACCGCATCTGGGGGGCATCCCTAAGGATGTCCTTGTCCCTTCCGCTGCCCCACCACCCTGCCCCTGGCCTCTGAGGCAGCTTCTGTCCACACCCTCGAATCCTTGGGGTCCCTGCAGGGTAAGTGCGGCTGACACAGGAGCCTTCCAAGACAGGACAAGAACTGGCCCTGGCTTATCTGTCCACACCCTTGAATCCTTGGGGTCCCTGCAGGGTAAGTGCGGCTGACACGGGAGCCTTCCAAGACAGGACAAGAAGTGGCCCTGGCTTATTTCTTCCTTAAAAGGGAAGAGAACTTTCCAAAATTCTCCCGCCCTCCTCACCCCGGCCAGCCTTCTTGATGTCTTGGCCTGGAGTGTGAGGTACCTGGAGGCACCCAGGGTGACAAGGGCCCCTCCCCCAGGGAGCGTGCCACCAGGAAGGGTGGACAGGACTGAGACTCTGGTTCCAGTGTCCATCACACCTGCCCACGGGCCAGGTGACCGCTCTTGAGTCTCACCTGGTGACAGGCAGGTGATCAAAGTAAGTGGGCAAGCATGTAGGCTGCCCCACAGCAGAGACACTGGCTGTTTTGCTATTTTTAGTCATCTTAATACCTTTTAGGACTCCATGCCTGTGATAGAAAGTGTGAGCCCCGTCTGCTAGTGCTTTTGCAGTCAATGGCATTGCCAAGTCCAAACCTTCATAGGCAGTGTCCACAGGGATGGGATGAGAGCCAGAGGCCAGGTGACCTGGGGCACTTGCTACCACGAGGCCGCATCTGATGGTGCCGTGATGAGGGGTGCGGAGGAGGCTGCAGTGCTGCTAACAGGGGATATTGNCCTTCATAGGCAGTGTCCACAGGGATGGGATGAGAGCCAGAGGCCAGGTGACCTGGGGCACTTGCTACCACGAGGCCGCATCTGATGGTGCCGTGATGAGGGGTGAGGAGGAGGCTGCAGCGCTGCTAACAGGGGATATTGCCCAGTAACGAGGCATAGATGGGAGTGACTGCAGGTGCAGGGTTTGCCACAGAAACAGACAACAGAGTGTCTCTCTCTCCCTTGGTGGTGGTGTTTAGTTGCTAAGTCACTTTTGCAACCCCACGGACTGATCCTAAAGGAAATCAACCCTGAATATTCATTGGAAGTACTGATGCTGAAGCTGAAGCCTCGACGCTTTGGCCACCTGATGCAAGGACCAGACTCATTGTAAAAGACCCTGATGCTGGGAAAGACTAAGGGCAGGAGGAAAAGGGGGCAACAGAGGATGAGATGGTTGGAAGATATCACTGATTCAATGGACTTGAGTTTGTGCAGACTCCAGGAGATAGTGAAGAACAGGGAAGCCTGGAGTGCTGCAGTTCATGGGGTCGCAAAGAGCCGGACACGACTGAGCGACTCAGTAACAGCAGCAACAATGGCCTGTAGCCTGCCAGTCTCCTTCTGTCCATGGGATTTCCCAAGCAAGAATATTGGAGTGGGTTTTCATTTCCTTCTCCAGGGGATCTTCCTGACCCAGGATTTGAACCCCATGTCTCCTACATGTGGGTTCTTTACCACTGGGCCACCAGGGAAGCACCTCCCTCTGACTACTTATTCACGTATATGGGTGGCGGGGTTGGGGTGGGGAGATGGGAAAGAAAGAGGCATTATAAGGAACTGGCTGATAGGATTATGGGGGCTGAATGGTCCCAAGATTTGCCAGCTGGAGACCCAGGAGAGCCTATGGCGTTTGTTCCAGTCCGGGTCTGAAGGCAGGAGCCCGCGGTCCCAGCCCAAGACCACCAGGCAGAGAACAGAGCCTCAGTTCAGCCTTGGTTCTGGTTGGCCCTTTGGATGAGGGCCTCACCCTGGTGGGAAGCCCTACAGTACTGTCTGCTAATGCATTGTTAACCTCATCCAGAAACACCCTCACAGACACACTCAGAACAGCATCGAACCACCCGCCAGGACACCCATGACCCAGCCACACGGACATAAAATAACCATCCCTGTGCTTCCACACAAATGGGAAAGACATGGGTCTGGGGTCCTGGTGGGCCCTGCCCCAACAGAAGCTCACAGAAGTCATGGTGGTTCCTTAGGGAGTCGTCAGCGATGAGGACCTGCCCTAGGGAAGGGAAGGCACCACCCGCAGGCCCGTCACTCACTGACTTGGGGTCTCCCTTAGAAGCTGGCCAAACCCCTCGGGTCCCAGGAAGTTAATAGCAGAAGGAGAACCAGTCAGATTATCTTACCCCTCACCCCCGACAGTGCCCCTTTCACTGTGTGTGTGTGTGTGTGTGTGTGTGTGTGTGTGTGTGTGTGTGTGTGTGTGTGTGTGTGCAGGGCGACAGGCAGTGTGGTTTCTGCAGGCGGGGCTCGGTGGGACTTGGGGGTCCAGTGAGGGATGTGTGTCTGTCCTGTGGGGCAGTGCCATGGACGTGTGCTCTAGGCACAACCCACATAGACACTGGGTGTTGAGGGTCCCGTGCGTCCAGCCTGCGTCAGCAGCAGGCGAGTGGTNCAGGCGGGGCTCGGTGGGACTCGGGGGTCCAGTGAGGGATGTGTGTCTGTCCTATGGGGCAGTGCCATGGATGTGTGCTCTAGGCACAACCCACATAGACACTGGGTGTTGAGGGTCCCGTGCGTCCAGCCTGCGTCAGCAGCAGGCAAGTGGCCCCTGGGGACCAGTGTGAGGCTGTGTCGGGTGCCAGCCTTGCAGCTCCTTCCAGGTGGGTGGGGAACCTGAGCCCCCTGCCCTGGCTGGCCTGGGCTGCTTTCACAGTGGGGGGCAGCCCGGGCCCCTGTCCCCAGCTTGTGGCCTCCGTGAACGTCGTGCCTTTCCTAAGACTCTATGCCAATGGAGCAGAAAACTTTCTTCCAGAAGGTCAGCCCATCCCTCCCGGGTACCCCTCACAGTGCCCACACTTGCCCCGCTCACAGCGCTCTTTCCCTTGAACTGACCTCGCAGTTCACCCCTTCCCCTCCCCAGAGCCAGTGCCCAGCCTGGCTTGGCGTTAGCTGCTCAGGGTGTTCCCTTGGTGGCCTCCTGGTTAGGACTCCGGGCCTTCACTGCAGTGGCCTGGCTTCGATCCCTGGTTTGGGGTCGTGAGGTCCCACAAGCTGAGCAGTGCAGCTTAAAGAAAAAGGCAAAAAACCTAGAAGTTCTGAATGAGTGAGTGAATGAATGAGGAGTAAGTGTTGGGGAGTTCCCCAGTGGCACAGTGGCTAGGAGTCTACCTGCCAGCACAGGAGATGTGGGTTCAGTCCTTGGCCTGGAAAGATTCCACATGCCGCCGAGCAACTAAGCCCGCATGCCACAACTGCTGAGCCCGACAAGAGAAGCCCCTGCAATGAGGCGCCCCCCCACCCGCTGCAACTAGAGAAAGCCTGAGTAGCAACAAAGACCCAGCACCACCGAAATATTAAATTAATTTTTTAAAAAGTCAGTATTGGGGCCCACCTTATGGTCTGGAACTGCACCCAGTGGGCCCTGGACACAGAGGCAGAGGGACAGGTCCCAGCTTGGCCACTGATAAACACATGACCCTGGACACATGCGACAGGGACCCAGAGACCCAGGGGTGCTGCCCTTGACCCTGTAGGTCAGCTGGCGGAGGGGTGGGGTGGGCAGGTGCAGGGCCTCAAGGGAGGGCAAGGATACCTATGGGCCAGGACCTGCCCCTCTGACTCTCTAGCTCAGAGCAAGGACTGCAAACAGCTCACGGATTCTCCAGAGAGGGGGGCTAGAGCCAGGGTGGGACCAGGCACCCAGGGTAGGAAAAGCATGGACCCAGGGCCATGCAAAAATGGGGAGGGAGGCACATCAGCAGCCATCAGTACCCAGATCCCAACATGTGGGGACAAGCAGGACCTGGGCCTGGGCATCAAGGGCTGGTTGGTGGGTGAGGGGAGATAAGGGCAGTGCCCCTCGGCTTCCCACGCCACCACGCTTCAGTAGGGGAAAAGGAGGGCTTGTCTTCACAGCTAGGGTGGGAGGGGTGGCCCACCATGTCACCAAGCATGGTGTGGGCACCTCAGGAGCCCAGGGTGAGAGCATCACCCACCTGGTACAGGCAGGAGGTGAGAACAAAGGCTGTGGGGGACCACCAGCTCTTCCCTGGGTGTGAGGCAGGAATGAGGGCTGGGCTCACCTTGGGGGGCTTCACCTGTGCTCAGGAAGATTCCGGGGGAGCAGCCTGGCCCAGGACAAGCTGTCTGGAGCCTCAGAGCCTAGATACCCGGTGTGGCTGGCCCTGAATTTCCCTCTGAGCTGGGCCACGTTCCAGTGCCCACAGCCCTCCTATCACAGTCAGGCCTCTACCAGCAGCATCTGTTGCGCGGCTAAATGTTAGTGTTAGTCACTCAGTAATGTCGGACACTGCAACCCCATGGACTGTAGCCCACCAGGCTCCTCTGTCCATGGGATTCTCCAGGCAAGAATACTGATCTTCCTGACTGAGGGATCGCACATGCATCCCTTAAAGACCCAGGGATCGAACGTGCATCTCTGACGTCTCCTGCATTGGCAGGCAGTCTTTACCACTGAGCCATCAAGGAAGCAGGACCTGACAGCTTTGTGGCAGTGCAAGACCACAGAGGAATCTCAAGCACGAGGCGCTGCTGCCCTCTGGTGGCCATGGCTGGGAGGGCCGTCTAAGCTTGAGTGCGCAAACCCCCGAGCCTGGTTTAGGAACCTCAGGGGCCAGATTTGTATCTGAGCTTTCTCTCTCTGCCCCATTTGACAGGTGAGGAGCTTGAGGCCCAGGGGTGACCTGATTTTCCGTAAGACACACAGCAAACAGAAGCTGCAGCTGGGTTCCTGGTGCCCAGGACTTGGAATCTCTGTTGATAGGGTTGTCACATAATAGGGTGACCAGCCAGCAAGTAGAGTAACCTAAGAAAACCTGACAGAGAGGGATGGAGTCTGCATAGACATGCAAGGTCACCATATTCGGGGTCACTGTGAGGGGTACGAGGAGCACAGGGCTACAGAGGACAGGCTGAGTGGGGCCTGTGCAGCACCAAGGATGGTCAGCTGGGAGGCTAGAGAGGGCTATCAAAGGCCTGGATAGTGGTCTGTGCGCAGGCTTCTGGCTCGGCTTGCAGTGCAGGCTGGTCTAGGTGCAGACTCAGGTCTGACCTTGGCCCCAGGGGGGTGACTCCAAATGGGGCAGAGAGCCCCACCCTGGCGGGGGTGGGGGCAAGGGAGAGGTGGGGGTAAAGTCCTTAATCCCAGGGGCTCTGATGTCTCCATTAGCCCCCGGAGCTGGGTGGGCACAAGTCAGAGCCCCCTCACCCTGAAAAGTTGCCAAGGAGGCCTTGGTCAAGCCCACCCAAGACCCCGACACCAAGCTCACCGNAAGTCCTTAATCCCAGGGGCTCTGATGTCTCCATTAGCCCCCGGAGCTGGGTGGGCACAAGTCAGAGCCCCCTCACCCTGAAAAGTTGCCAAGGAGGCCTTGGTCAACCCACCCAAGACCCTGACCAAGCTCGCTGGCCCTTGTTTAGCAGCTCATGGGCACAGGAGCCACATAACAGGATTTTTTCTGTTTCCTCACCTGAGAGACATATTTTATCTAATTCCTTTAAAGTCAGCAATAGACACATGTAAAAGTGTGTATGAAGTCAGTCTCCAATCACCTCCTCAGGCCCTCCATTTTCCTGCTACGTCTATTTGTCAATTCTTCCAGAATTTTCTGTATATGCAGGTAGGTATGCGTGTGCACAAAGTTTGGTTTGCTCTTTGCACAGACAGTAGCTCACCACACACCCATGGTCCTCACCAGCTCGGGCAGGGCCCTGCGTCTCGCAGCAGCTGTGTCCCAGTGATCATCTCAATGGTTCCCTCCTGGTGAGCACACATTTGCTTCTCATATGTGCTCTACAGACACTGTCACAATGAAAAGTCTACTAAGTGGCCGTGTCCGAGATGCCTTACAAGTTAGAATTGTTCGGACAAAGAAAACGTGGATTCTTTAATTGTGCATTTGTTTTGAGCTTTACTGGGTCTTCGTTGCTGCAGGGGCTTTCTCTAGTTGCGGTGAGATGGGCTTCTCACTGCAGTGACTCCTGGTGTGACACACAGGCTCGAGGGCACGTGGGCTCAGTTGTGGCTCTGACTCTAAAGCACATGCTCAGCAGCTGTGGCCCACGGGCTGAGCTGCCCTGTGGCATGCGAGATCTACTCAGATCAGGGCTCGAGTCTGTGTCTCCTGCGCTGGCAGGCAGATTCTTTACCAGAGCCCCCGGGGAAGCCTAGTTTTTCAAATTGCCTTGAGAGATTCCCTCAAGAGATTATTCATATTCTTGCCTTCCCATCTGCCATGGGTGAGCTTGCCCGCTTACCCAGCCGGGGGAGTGAATTCTCCTATCTTTGCCAAACTGATAGCTGAGATTCTCATAGCTCTAAAGGTTTGCTCCAGGTTTTCTGTGCAAAGTTCACATCTGCCCACTTTCTACAGCATTGTTCCTTTTATTGATTTATTGGAACTTTTATTATGAATAAAATCGGCTACTTCTATGTGTGTTGTTTTCCCCTTTGCCCCCTACATTGTTTGCTTCAAATATTTTCTACTGGCTTCGTGGCCTAATCCGTCACAGTGAAAACGTACACCTGGGGTTTATTGTGGTACAAGGAGTATCAGCACCTTCTACTTTCCCAGGGAGTTACCTGTCACCCCACAGCCCCTGTCCCATCTGGGGTGGGCCCAGCAATCTGCGTTTTGAGATGCCCCCAAGTGACTCGAATAAAGACCTGCCTGGCTTGCCTTTACCTTGGACCAGGAGCCCCTCCCAGTGGGGGCCTGTGGGGACTCCAGCACCGTGTCAGCACCTTATGGAGGCCTGGTGTCCGCTTCAAACCAAGGTCTAGAAGTGTCTGTGAATGACGGACAGTACCATCTTTAGTCTGCACTGCCATCTAGAACCTTCTAAGAGGGTCCCAGAGGTAGTGTTGACGCCCACCCAGCTGTCTGAGCTCTCCATCCTCTTGCTAAACTCACATGCTCACGCCCAGGTGTAGGGGCCAGGTGAGGTCGTTTGGGCCAGCTCAGGCCATGTCACCATAGACTCCAAGTGGCTTCACCAAACCCTCAGGAGCCAAGTTCAGAGGCTGTGGTGTGGGTGTCATGAGACCTCCTGCGACTTCCGTCCCCACCGGCACTGGCTGACTGGTCAGATTGTACTTTACCTAAAGTGAGGGAAGAGCAGTTCCTAAGCCCTCAGTACAGCCTACTTTTTGAGGGGAAACCTTCTCTTTTCAATCCATAATCAGCACTTGTCACTAAGGTACCTTATTATTCCTAACTTCTGAAAGCAAGACTTTACCCAAACCTTGGTGTCTAGCTTGTACTTCCTGGCACTAATCCAACCAGAGCATCAATTCCTCCATCTTGAACGTTAGTGGGCAGAGGGCCCAGACAAGGATCTGCTCACAGGAAGTGGGGCAGACTGTTCACTTGAGAGTTCTGCCTCTTCCGCCCAGACTCACCAGACCTACTTTCTTTGTGGCTCCTGAGAGGTCTCACTCAGTGGTCTGCCAACTAGAGCAGTGCTCTCAGGTCCAAGGACACCAGGAGCGGTGATGAGCCAAGGCCTAGTCTGGCTAAGCGGCCAGGAGGCAACAGGCGTCACAGCAGTGTGCTGTGTCCAGGTGGAACTCAGGTCTGGGGGAAAGCGGCTTTTCAGAAACTAGGAAGTCATTCTCCTTAACTCCTTGGTAAAGGTACTAATAGCATCAAAAGCACTTAATCAAGCCCCTGAGAGGCAAGACGCTGCAGCGTCCCTGTGCCTGTGTGCTATTCTCCCCATGTCCCTCCAACAGAGCTGGCCAGATACTCTATGTCACCTGCAGGGACTGGGGCCAGTGAGAGACTTACTCAAGTGACTCGGCTTTTACGTGGCCTGCCCTCCTGTCCAGAGCTACAGCAGGGATTCACAATTCCCGTCTTGGAAATTTAAATGCGAGCCTGCCACCCTTTTTCTGAGGTGTAGGGTAAAAGAGAATACAAAAGGCCAAGGTCAGATGAAGAGCTGCAACTCCATAACAAGCTAGTTTGTAACTATACCTTTTTCTGTGTGTGCAGTCAAGGTGCAAATATGAGACTAATCTCTGGAGGCAAGGCTCAGAGGGCCCTGTGTACCTCGCCTAGGCAGCCGCTGTGACAGGTAAAGACCACTTAGTTAACAAGGGGCTCTGGCGTACCAAGCTCAGTCAGCATCCAGGGTGGGAAACCACTAACAGCTGAGGCTGTCCACGGTCTCGCCTGTCCTTTTCCTCCCCCGGCCATGGGGTTAGATGCCCTCACTACTCTTTGAGACGCCACAGCAGACTTTCTCCAGGACTCAGACTTGAAATAAAAATGTCAAAACAGAAAAAAAAAGTATTCCATGGATTTTTAAAACATTAAAAACGTGTCAACTCCTCAGTCTTCTGGGGCAATTTTCTCAGCCTACAGGGAAAAAAACAAATTCCCACCCATAGCACAAGCTCAGGTGAGCCATCTGAAATGAACACACTGTAAAAACTTCCCAATGTCAAGTTACGTCAAGATCCTTTATTCCTTTTTGTTAAAACTGGTCACAACACTAAGCTTCGGCCCACTCTGCTGATACACAAGCCACAAACGCTTGCTCAGCAGTTGAAGCCTTTAGTAGCATGTTTGAAAAGTGAATAAAAATCCATATAAAACAAATATTCAAATAGTTTCCATAGGAACACAGATAAGTGTGACCCCATCTCCCAGTCTTCCACATTGGTGCACCTGTGCCAACCCTACTCACATAGACATCTCAGAACTAGCAGTAATTAAGTTAAATGGTCCCCCCCAAACCCTTAAATCAAGCTAAACTCAAAGTTAACAGCTACAAGAGTGGTATCTACACGTTAATACGCGTGGAAGCGCAGGCTGCCGAGTGCCGCTTCATGCCGCTCTCCCAGGCACAGGACACAGGCAGGGGACTGACGTCCGGCTCCTCCACTCCGGGCGGGAAGTCCTGGGTCCGGATCTGCTGCATCAGTTGCCTGCAGGAGACAAGCGGCAGTCAGAAACCCTGAGTCACCGCTAACCAAGCGGCTCCACAGTGTGTGACACAGTAACTTATTCATGAGCCTATTTACATCTCTGGTTACTATGTCATCAGGAAGCAATTCAATGTAGTACTACAGCATTTCTTCAGAACCATCTTTTTAGTAAGAAGGAAACCACAAGTCACATGCACTAGTTAAAGTACTCTAGGTACAGAAATAGACTGACCAGCCTTTCCTAAATCAACTGTGCCTTAAAATTCTGCAACTATATACATCACTATTACTGGAGGAATTTTCCTTTCATTGTAATTATTCCAAAATTTCTAAAGCGTATATTCTTAATATGGGGAGAAAAACAAAAAATAATTGTTATTATTTAATTCTAAGCAATTTCTTAATTCTACTGGACAAGAACAAGCATAATCAACCCTGGAAGGTACCTAATTCTTATCAGAACCAATCACACACTGTCACTAACCACGTTGGCCCTGACATCACATAGTAGATGGTGGGTCTCTGGAATCCATTGAAGGTAGAAGCAGCAGCAACAGTGTAAGCACCCATGTTCTCAAAGAGCATCCAATCGCCCACATGCATCTCGGGCAGGTTACAGCGCTCAACAATGCGGTCCAGGCCATCACAGGTCGGTCCCCAGATGCTGGATGAATAATACTTCTCATCTGGTTTGGGTCTCTACATTTGAGACAGAGAAACACACCTGCTTGCACTTGTTCTGACCAGTCATCTTTCAACTGGTGTACACAACACATTCGGAAGGTACCTTCTGCAGAAGAGGCTTCACATGTGCGTGATCGTAAAGGATGCAGTTGAATGAGCCATATACTCCATCGTTCACGTAATACATAAATGTCCGTTCACTAGACTCCTCTTCATCTAGAAAAGCAAATTTTAAAAAAAGAAGAAAATAATTAGAAAAGCAGAAATAGTCTCAATTACCACTTAACCATTTTAGGTAAAAACTTTCAGTATATATGTGCAATGATTCACTCTTGATACCTACCATCAGAGCCTGTCTGTTCCTTTAATACAAGTTTTTTGGCAATAATATTAACTGCAAGCGTGAAAGCTGATGCAACATAGTATCTGCCCGGCTCAGCTATGATTCTCACTCCAGAGTCTGATGGAAAATACCTGTCCAGTGCTGGGTTGATTACACTGGTGATCTACCAGAGACAGAAAAGAGCAACTGGTCAAAGGAGAACTCACATGGAGCAGCGCTTTGAAACCCATCAAGAACAGAGAGCTGCCATCAGCAGAGGTTCACCTTCAAACAGCAAAAGATAAACACCTCCCTGAAAACCAGTCTGCCTATCCTGTGGTTTCATTTTGATTCCCCTCAAGACTTTTTACTCTTTAGATATTATGGTATGATTTTTATTCAGCAATGGGACAAATTTATTACCAGTGCCTAAATATTTTTATCTAACATATAAATATATACTAACAAGGTAAACTCTGTATTCTTCCTATTCACATAAATTTTAACTAACTATGGATTTTATTTTTTTATTTTTTTTTTTTTCTCTTTGCAGCTTTGTATTTTTAAATTGATCTTTAAAATAATTTAGTTCTATACCATTGCTAGTTAGTTAGTTAAGTTGCTCAGTCATGTCCGACTCTTTGCAACCCCATGGACTGCAGCCCACCAGGCTCCTCCGTCCATGGGATTTTCCAGGCAAGAATCCTGGAGTGGGTTGCCATTTCCTTCTCCGTAACTATGGATTTTATAAGTAGCATATAATGGCTTACCTTCAATGACTAAAAAACGTTCTAAGTAAAGGAAGCACAAAATCTAGCAAACGAAGTACTAAAGTCAGCAGGTTCTCACAGTGACAGTCCTCAATTTTCCTAAGACTTTTGAAAATATTGTCTCATTTTATTTTAGAAAACTAGTAAGATAATACAGGGCTTCCCTGGTGGCCCAGAGAGTAAAGAATCTGCCTGCAACGCACAAGACCCAGGTTTGATCCCTGGCTCGAGATGATCCCCAGAGAAGGAACTGCCTACCCACTCCAGGATTTCTGCCTGGAGAATTCCATGGACAGAGGAGACTGGCAGTCCATGGGGTCACGAAGAGTTGGACACAACTGAGAGAATAATAAACATAATATAATTTTAAATAGCACAGAAATCATTCAAAATACCAGACCAAGTCATTCAAAATACCACACCCAAGACATTTACTTTCATGTAACATGTAAGTTTTGAAATATTTCAAAAAGGAACCTGATAAGAGTTACAGACTGTAATTTTGTTACAAATTACCTCTTCAAATTTAAGCTTCACATCTTCAGATCCAGGAAAGCCACCACCAATATCAAGCAGATACATGTTGAAACCAACCTCAGCCTAGAGTCAAGAAAATTAAGTCAATCAGCCAGATTAACAAGTCATGAAAAACATATGCAGCAGGCTAAGGTTAAATATGTAATATGCGATGAGTTTTACAAAGGTCAATTCTAGAACTAGGACTAGTTGTTAATGCCATCCCTGTCCCCCTCCTCACACATGGGGCTCAGATACTCACGCCCATGTCAAAGACACAGCGGGCATCAGAGATGGCCTGCACAAAGGTCTCAGGATCAGTACAGCCACTTCCCACGTGGAAGCTGGTGTCAAAAAAAAAAAAACAAAAACACAAAAAATACACTATTTCTTACTATTTCTGGAAATAACTATTCATGGTGGGAGAAGACTTATAAAACTTGCATTGTCTAATACTTCATCTCCATCTCTGCCATCACCAAGATCTCACCTGGCACCAATGACATCAATATCTAGCTCTCTCGCTCGTTCCAAAAGAAGCCTGCTGGTTTTGAGTGTGGCACCAAATTTGACACTGAGGCGACAGACTGCTTTGGAATCATCAGTGGCGATCCGCAAAACCAACCTAGAAGAAAGAAAAGTATATCAAATTTCCCACCGACACAAGATCACCTACAGCCGTGGTTAAAATAAGACTCCTTGGCTCTGATACCCTGTGGTCTGAGTCTAATTTGGTTTAACTCAGTACACAGATAATTTACTAGTATAGAAATCTAACAACTGGAAATTTGAGTTTGTTCACATTATACAGGTCCCATATCTGATCTGCCCTCAGATGGAGTAACTCACTTGGCCTTTGGATGTGCCCTGGCAACTTTCATCAGCTCAACTTCACTATCAAAAGTCATCATCTGGACTCCGTTATTGGCAGCATACTTAATCTGAGACACTTGTTTACATGGATTTGCATAGATAATCCTCTCTGGGGGCACTCCAAGACTCTGCACCAATTGTATTTCAGTCTGAAAAAGAAGAGGTATTTACACATGTAGCTAATATATGGAAAAGCTGGCCCATGTCCACTCTCTTTAGCATCCTCTGCTCAAGCAATTGTGATCTGACCTGCTGGGAAGGCCATTACAGACATTATTTGAGTTCTGCTGCTTTTGCTCACCTTGCTGGCACAGTCAAATCCTGTCCCAATGGCAGCGAGTGTCTTCACTATGGTTCTGCTATCATTGCATTTGACTGCATAAAAGGGGGTGACCCGAGGAAGAGCTTTCAACCATCTCAGATGTTTCTTCAGAATGTCTCCCAGGTCCGCAACATAGAAGGCATCCTTATCATCCTGCAGTAAGAGTGGTTACAGAAGACCCATCAGCAATTTAACAGATGTGACCAAGGCACAGCCTTCCCTTCACTTGCCCATCGTTCTCATGAACCCTAGTCAATCATGGACATGATAATCACAATTGTCACTGGAGGATCCACAGCTAATTAAATTCCCAATTCCCTAATAGGACATTTCCATAAGACCCCTCTGAAGTTTCCCATTCATCTGCCTAATATTCTCAAAGCTGCACTACCAGCATAGACTTCATATATACTTACAGAAGAAGAAACTTCATTAATTTTTTGGTCCAGAATGTCCTTGGCAGTAAAGCCTTCATCCAAGAAATGGCAGTCAAACTCTTCATTACTAAAGCTGTTCATGGTCTCTTGATGTCTTGATGAGACACAAAAAACTGCAAATAGGGCAGACAAATCTACTCAGAAGTTTTATTAATACTTAGTAACTCCTAAGATAAAATTGCAACAATCACAAATACTTACATAGAAAATGTTAAGAGATGGAATTTAAAAGGATTATGCCAACTTTTCACAAAGGCAACTCTCCAGGAATTCCAAGTCCACCAAAAGATGCTGTGCTCTCTGTGCAGCAGTGGAAATGTTCAATAAACACACAATCTGCTGTCCACCTTCAGAACACATTAAATTGGAAGATCAGGTATTGACAGCACACACACACACACAAGAAGCAGGGCTACTAAAGCACCCTCCAGACAGCTCACTCCCTGGGTTTGGAAATCCCATTATTTCTAGCTTTAAGTCCAATGGTTCTATAAATCTCAATGGAATGAGGACCTCATAGATTCAACACTAGAGTTTTTCACACTCAACTTCCATATATAGTACTGTACTTAGTCACTCAGTCGTGTCTGACTCTTTGTGACCGCATGGACTATAGCCCGCCAGGCTCCTCTGTCCATGGGATTCTCCAGGCAAGAATATTGGAGTGGGTTGCCATGCCCTTCTCTCCAGAGAATCTTCCCAACCAAGGGATGGAACCCAGGTCTTCCGCATTGAAGGCGGATTCTTTACCAGCTGAGCTATCAAGGAAGCCCATATATAGTTCTGTCCACCTCAAAAAAGGCACTCCAAAAATACCTGCTAAAATGCAAAATACAGGTTTCAGAAACCTTCCTGCACTCAGTCCACTGAGGGGGAAAAAGCTTCATGACAGTTAGCTTACTTTATCTCAGACATGTTTTTCTTTAGAAGCTTAAAACACCATGATAGCAATTTTGCAAAGCCATATAAACACCTTGCTATTTCCTACATTTGCTAAGTCTTATCAGAGAAGGCAATGGCACCCCATTCCAGTACTCTGGCCTGGAAAATCCCATGGATGGAGGAGCCTGGTGGGCTGCAGTCCATGGAGTCGCTAAGAGTCAGACACGACTGAGCGACTTCACTTTCACTTTTCACCTTCATGCATTGGAGAAGGAAATGGCAACCCACTCCAGTATTCTTGCCTGGAGAATCCCAGGGACAGAGGAGCCTGGCAGGCTGCGTCCATGGGGTCGCACATGACTGAAATGACTTAGCAGTAGTAGCAGCAGCAGCTAAGTCTTTTACAGAAAAACTTTTAGTGACCAACAGGCATTTTTAGTGACCAACAGGCATTGTTATCAATTTACTGAGCTCTAAATTTTCCTGAGAAATGAGCTAATTTTCATGCTAGGCATGTTTTTTTAAAAAATGCAATTAAAAAAAAAATCAACAGAATGTATTACAGCTGCTGTATCTGAATGGAAATCAATATTCTAAAACCAGCACTGCCTACTAAACTTGGGATTCTGGGAATCCCAACCTATCCTCACAGGCACTCTAACTTACATGACTGGCTATGAATGATAATCACCTGGGAGTCATTCTCAACTATGAATTACAAAAATTAGCAAACAATGATTTCTGAATAAACAAAAATAAAGCTCATTTAACCATCAGAGCCACCGTCCTTGGCATTCACGAAATGTGACATTGGTCAGTGAGTTACCCTAAAATTATTATTTTAATCTATTTAATCTCTGATAGGAAGGTCATCTTTTCTCCTGTGCAACCCGCTTCAGTGCCTTCAGCCTACTGGCAGAGGCCAGGCAATGGTTCGGGGCCGGATTTGCTCTGGCATGGGACACTATGAGAGGCCCAGGGGGACGAGCCTGCCATAAATCCAAACCCATGCATGGGAGAACTTGCAAGACTTGATCTAATGTGACTTGCTGACTTTGTCAACCTCCTAGTTTCCTAATTCGCCCTTAGGGGAAGGGAACAGACCGCCAGCACACACATTCTGTCTACATAAGTAACATTTAAATAGGGTCACCAGTGATAGACTGGGCTGTTTAGGGTCTTAAAAAAAAAAAAAAGACAACATTCAGGCTTAAACTTATAAGTGTGTATTTCTCTGAAACACACTACTATTAAGTATTTTGCTTCCTTGTATCTTTCGAAGCTTTACTTCAGTAACTTTTGATACAGANTAAAAAAAAAAAAAAGACAACATTCAGGCTTAAACTTATAAGTGTGTATTTCTCTGAAACACACTACTATTAAGTATTTTGCTTCCTTGTATCTTTCGAAGCTTTACTTCAGTAACTTTTGATACAGAGAAAAGTTCACCCTAGAACACCTTTGAGTGTTTTTTCTATATGGCTACCTTACTTAAAATGACATGGATTAGCAAAACATTGTCCTTCTCCGGTATGAAATTATTTTTTGCCAACTGGGAAACGTTAGACAGGTACCAATTCAAACTGCAACTGAAAATTTTACAAATCGATTAAATTTTAGGTTTGAATGAAATTAGCACATTCTGTCCTCCCTACTAGACACTCCTAAGAGGGTCTGCTCCCCACATCTTTCCTCATTATTTCGGATTCTCAAAACAGTCAGCCGTTTGGGGAAAATCTTGTGACTGGCTCCTACGTCTTAGTAGTTCGCCTTATCTTAATAACCTAATGACTTTCCCTAAATCACCAA
>SJYW01006012.1:0-11407 GCA_006410735.1 Raphicerus campestris | reverse complement strand
CAGCATGTGGGATCTTTGTTCTCAGACCAGGGATCAACCCGTATCCTCTGCAGTGGAAGCATGGAGTCTAAGCCATTGGACTGCTAGGGAAATCCTCATGAAGTAGACTCTTTTTTATTAACTTACATTTTTGTCTTCTTTTTGTTCTGTTTCTATCGTTGATCCCTTTTCAGCAATTCTTCTCCTAGGAAAAAGGAGAAGGTACATCAGATAAAAAATTAAAACAAATCATGTTAACAGTTTAAAACTATACCAAAAAGGAAGGCCTGCATCTAGTTAAATTATACTTAGAATAAAATTAACACAATTCTTTCAATTCTGGACACACCTATGTAATTTCTCACTCACCTCCTGGCCAGCAGGGCACTCATTTCTTCCATTAAACCACTACCCCCTAAAGGAAGAGGTCCATTTCCACGACCTGTGTCTGTTTTAGATGAGGCCGAATTCACACCAGTGGTGCTCCCTCCGCCTGGGAAAGAGGCATCTTCCATCTTAATGAGAATATAAACACATAATAAACTCCTATGTGGGGCAATCCTAATGTATCAATCTTTTATTAGTATATTACATTCAAAACAGAAGGATATATCCACATTAATTTCAATAAAAACATCTCGGTATTATTTTTAAACCTTAAGAACAATGGAGTAATTTTATGTATCAGTGAAGTTTTACAAAGCTAACATCACCAATAATGGCATAACATGCTATCACATGTCTCCTTGTATAAGGCACTGAAAAGGCTGTATTACATTGGTGTATCATGAAAGAGGAAAATGAGGAATTATTACATTTTAAAGTAAATTAGATATCACAATAAAATATAACAGAAGTGACCATGGAATAATAAAAAAAAATGCCATAAAAGACATCACTGGACAACAAGTGAAATTTTAATAATTTGTAAATATGTAGTATTATATCAATTAAATTTCCTGATTTCGATAATTATATTGTGGTCATGTGGGTGAATGTTCTTCTTACAAAATACACACTTCAGTATATTTAGGGAAATAGGAGCATGGTGTCTCTGATTTATCCTCAGTTCAGACAGAAAGAGTATGTGAGTTTATGCAGAAGAAAACATATACAAAGAATAAATACAGTAAAACATTTAGTGGTCAATCCGAGTAACGAATTTACACTATTCTTGCAACTTTTCTTAAGTTATTTCAAATTTTTTTAGTGAATGAAGTTAATAACACAGGGTTCATACAATGAGAATACAATAATTTCAATATTCTAGATGCTGAGACAGAATGAGACACACATAAGAAATATAATTAATTAGGAAATCCACTTACCCGTGACACTTTCCTAAGTTTTGCTCCAGCAATTGCAGCTGCAAGTCCAGTTAAAGGGCGATTGTCTTCAGACATGGATCCCGAAAAAAATCCCGACGCAGGGAGGGGAGGAGCAGGAGGTGGAGGAGGAGGAGGAGGGGGTACTTGATTGGGAAGAGGTGGTGGAGGAGGCGGGGGCGGAGGCCCTGAGGAAGGGAGTGGAGGGGGTGGAGGTGGTCCTGGGGGAGGAGGGAGGATGGCTGGTGCCTGGGCAGGACCTGGCGGGAGTGGAGGAGGGGGTGGAGGTGCAGGTGGTCCCAAGACAATGCCTGAGAGAAAGAAATGTTAAGACTGTCAATGACAGAGCCACATTATACTATCTCAGGAGGAAAGGCATGTAGAGTGACATGCTAAATTAAACATTTATCACAAATTTATGAGCTCAATTTACATAACAGCTAAAATCCAAGTCAGTATTAAAAAGATACTACAAAAAATATTTTTTTTTAAATGCTAAAATTTAAAGCCAAATCTTAAGCTAACTACTTAAACGTAGAGTTTTAGTAATAGAACTTTCAAACAGATGGTCTAATTAGGTGTGGTTTTTTTTTTTCGTTCATGGGGATTTGGTAAATAAAATAAATGCTTATAAAGGTCGGGATGGAGGTAGCATCACTGAAAAGAGAAATGTATGTGTAGTTCAGCTATTAGTGTTATTTGAAATAACAGATCCAAAATAATCTGGACAAACCTTCAGAGCTGAGATAATAAATCTCACACTAATGAAACATATAGTTTACTTGCTTTCCAAAATGGCTGAATTGAGACCATGAAAGAAGGGCGAGTCCCAGGCTCCAGCATCTCAAAAATACTCCATACTTAAATACAGTGTATCAAGAGTGTTGAGAATAACTGAAGTAAAGGAATCCTTACTTTATTAAAATAACCAGGAGACAAGAGAACTTGTACAGAGTTTTAGCCTAGAAGACGGGGGTGAGAGAATGTCCAGGTCTTGTAAAATCACAAAGTAGTGGACAAGAACAAGAATCAGGAGACTGACCCTGTAGGTCCTTCCCCTTTCCTTGAAGGCTTAAAGGGCTGTTTTAGGACAAATAAAATGCTATTTGCATATTGGGTGGTTGAGTTTTTCAAAACTGCGAACTTTGAACAGTGACACAAGCTGAAATGACAAACTCCTGGAAGAAAAACTGTGCTGGGCTGTCAATCTTCCAACAAAACTCTGAGGATACAGGAGGTGGGCTGTCTGACCTTGTCAAACTGTGCCTCTTTTGTCCAGCACTACTCTCACAGTGATACTGAACTGCATCTACTAGAACTGTGATGCAACGTTTAAGCAAATCCATCAAGTCAACATGAAAAATATATATACGGAGATAACATAGACCCCTAGAACTACGAATTTTTTTAAAGATGTGCTTAAATTCAGACTATAAAAATGCTTCTTCCTAAGTACAAATTTGTCATATTCCTTCCTGAATTTCTCACTAAATCCTACTTTAAAAAGGGGGTGGTTGCTAGGAATCTTTTTATTTACTTACAGAACCAGGTCCTTCTCTACTTAGGAATAATCCATACCTAGATTACAACCCCCTTCCCTGTCACTGAGACAGCAAAGTTAGAGCGTGGGGAGTAGGGGATGACTGTAGAGGATGCCACCATCTCCCAGCTATCCCTACAGGCTTACAATCCAGACCATGGAATCCTCTGGGGCATACATCACGACTGCCCTCTCCCCACTCTGTGCAAAGTTGGGATGCTCCCCATGGTTTAGGTGGCAGCCACCCCTGGAAGTCTGATACAAGAAGCCCAATGCATCAAGGAGGGGTCAAAAAGAAACAGGGTCCAAGATAAGAACTGTCCCAGAGGAGACTCCTGGATGACACAGATCTAATGACTACAGTTGGGCACTAAACATAATTTCTGTATTTCCCAGAAATTAAAGGAAGACACGTTTGATTATATATTTATTGTGTGGATTAATGTGTCTAGTAATGTTTTCCCCAGTGAATATTCAGAGAAATGTACAGAGACCCTGAAACATGGAAAAACACCTCCAACACTGCACAAAAACCCAAATCTAGCTCAACAGGGAAATTCCTCCTACTGATCCTCCAAATGCAATCAATCCAACAGAAAGAAACCCACCTTCAACTTTTTCAAAACCATCTTCCCCATTCTTCTAGGGAAGTGAAGCTGTCTGGGGTGGAACATTTTCAAGGGCTTAGCGGTTAGTCGCGATAAGGGAAGCCTTACCCTGCTGGGCTGGAGTCTCGGCCGGCTGAGAGGCTGCCTGCAAGCCTGGCTCAGGAGCAGAGGAGTCTCCCAGCACAGAGTTTAGAGGAGTCTCCACAGAGGCAGGGGCAGCTGCAGAGGGAGAAGGGAGAACACTAGGCTTGGATGAGGGAGTTGAGGCAAGAGGGGTGCTCGGAGGCGGAGGAGGAGAGGCTTGAGATCCACAGTGTGAGAGTGGTGCGAGGGAAGGCAGTGGCGGCGGCGGCGGTGGCGGCGCTGGCCCTGAGGTAGGCGGCGGAGACACGGGGGGCGGGACAGAGTCAAGCAGCCCGTTGGGCGCTGTTGGTGAGGGGGGCATCGGGGGCACAGGAGAAGAAACACAAATGGGGAGGACAGGCCTTGGACCCGTGGCTTTGCCTGGGGGGCTGCTAATCATTACTGGAGGAGATGGAGGGAGGGGTGAGAAATTGGAAGTCGGCCAGGCACAGGGCTTCGTAGCTGGAGGCTGAGGAGAGGGTGTGTTCACAGGAGAAGAAGGTCGAGAGTTTTTGTTCAGAGGACGAGGAACGGTAGCATAGTGGGGAAGAACGGGGTGGAAGGCTGAACCTAGAGATGTCGCAAAACGTGTCGCGGAGTGTCGAAGTGGTGGTGTAGGGGGTGTGGAAGTAGGTGGCAAAGCGGTCACTACAGCGTATTCAGGAGTGGCCTCTGACACTGGAGCGGAGATGACTTTAGCGTATGATGGAGGAGGTGCTGAAGGAGGCTGGCAACTGGCATACTCAGGAAGTGGAGCACTATACAGGGAGCTGTCGGAGGATGGAGCTGGACAGAGGTAGAAAGCAGCGGCGAAAGACAGGATAAAAAAGGAGAGAGAAAAAGGGAGCTAGTAAAGCCACAAAACCAGCATTCAGACAAAATGTACAAACGTAGACTACAGTTAGTTCCAGAGAATTAAAGCACATGTGCAAATACCTGACTTCACTCAAGAACGTTTTAACTTATAAATAAATCTTGAGATCCCAAAGGCAGTATATTTTCTTTAAATCAAGTTAACAGATCAGTAAATTAAACTGATTAGCTTATTCTTACAGCAAAAAAATAGTCGTCTTAACCATTATTTTATACACTGAAAGGACATTAACATTACATGAATAAGATCACAAAGAAGAATAAGTTGCTTTTTAAAAATAACAGAGAAACTAGCAAAAAGTCCATCAGTAAGGGCTAGAAGCCCCCAAATTCAATGATCATTTGTGGAAAAGTTATGCTGACTATAATCCCAGAAAATAACTAGGCAATCAAAACAAATGAATTAACTCAACAAACCAATCAATATTTAATCAACCCACATTGAGACTTTAGATACAGATCATATAGAATAGAAAAATTGCTAAATCCTATAATAAATGTTAATTTTAATGAAAGTCAAAAGACCTCAAATTTTTAGTCATCTTTATCCATATGTCCTTCAATAAAATTCCATCATATTTAGTAATTTTCACTAATTTTCACAATATTAAAATATGTTTACATTACTAGTCAGCTTTAGAGATGGTATTTTTTAACTTGCTGTTTTTAATTCCTCCTTCAAAAACTTGAGAACACAATCAAGCAAATTTCTGGAAAGCTACAGTATTCAAGAAAATTGAAGCAACCTCCAAAGGGAAATATATTCCAAATTCATCTAACACAAANGCCTCTGACACTGGAGCGGAGATGACTTTAGCGTATGATGGAGGAGGTGCTGAAGGAGGCTGGCAACTGGCATACTCAGGAAGTGGAGCACTATACAGGGAGCTGTCGGAGGATGGAGCTGGACAGAGGTAGAAAGCAGCGGCGAAAGACAGGATAAAAAAGGAGAGAGAAAAAGGGAGCTAGTAAAGCCACAAAACCAGCATTCAGACAAAATGTACAAACGTAGACTACAGTTAGTTCCAGAGAATTAAAGCACATGTGCAAATACCTGACTTCACTCAAGAACGTTTTAACTTATAAATAAATCTTGAGATCCCAAAGGCAGTATATTTTCTTTAAATCAAGTTAACAGATCAGTAAATTAAACTGATTAGCTTATTCTTACAGCAAAAAAATAGTCGTCTTAACCATTATTTTATACACTGAAAGGACATTAACATTACATGAATAAGATCACAAAGAAGAATAAGTTGCTTTTTAAAAATAACAGAGAAACTAGCAAAAAGTCCATCATTAAGGGCTAGAAGCCCCCAAATTCAATGATCATTTGTGGAAAAGTTATGCTGACTATAATCCCAGAAAATAACTAGGCAATCAAAACAAATGAATTAACTCAACAAACCAATCAATATTTAATCAACCCACATTGAGACTTTAGATACAGATCATATAGAATAGAAAAATTGCTAAATCCTATAATAAATGTTAATTTTAATGAATGTCAAAAGACCTCAAATTTTTAGTCATCTTTATCCATATGTCCTTCAATAAAATTCCATCATATTTAGTAATTTTCACTAATTTTCACAATATTAAAATATGTTTACATTACTAGTCAGCTTTAGAGATGGTATTTTTTAACTTGCTGTTTTTAATTCCTCCTTCAAAAACTTGAGAACACAATCAAGCAAATTTCTGGAAAGCTACAGTATTCAAGAAAATTGAAGCAACCTCAAAAGGGAAATATATTCCAAATTCATCTAACACAAAAAATTTCCCATGAAAATAATTTACACTTTATAGCCAATTTATAGGCAGTTAGAAGAATTAGAATGCCAGAATAAAATTTTCCAAGAGCTTTAAGTCTCCAAGCAATAAAAGCAACACAGAGAGAAATTTTTAAAAAAAAGATAAAATAGCAATCACCACAGATTTTTTCTAATTTCGAATCGTACTGCTTAATCCCAAGAATCTCAAATGCTAAATAGTCTTCCTAATTCATGACTCCACCAAACACCACCAAGCTCAGACATCAGGCACACAGAACAGTCTGTAAACTTCTTACCAGCAGTTGATATTCTCCGCTCTCGCTCCCACTCCAGCTGCTCCCTCTCGAGCTGCTCCTGCCGCTCTCGTTCCTGCCTTTCGCGGTCCAGTCTCTCCAGCCTCTCTCGCTCTTGTCTCTCCCGCTCCAGGCGATCCTGGCGTTCCCGCTCTTGTCTCTCTCTCTCCATCTGCTCCTGTTCCAGCCGCTCTCTCTCCAGCCTTTCCCTTTCTAACCTCTCCCTCTCCATTCTCTCCCTCTCCATTCTTTCTCTCTCCAGCCTTTCCCGCTCCAGCTCCTTTTGTCGTTGCTGCTCTTGTAGTTGCCTGAAATTAAGAAAGTAAACAGTAGGCAATTATGGCTACTCACAATGAAAAACCGTTCTTTTCACAATGAACCTACAAGAACCGTATTTCTGATTTAAATACAAAGTGGTGTAGACCATGCAATCAACATCTCTTCCATGTGAAGAAGGACTATGTTCAGTAGAGACAGCTTATGTCACATACAAATGAAAAAAATTTCTCTTATTAGGATCATTTTTGCTGTTTCAACACATTAAACTAATATCACATTTTATCCTGTACTTTTCCTGAATAAAGTGGTCCAAAGAAATGAGTAACTGAACATACCACTTTAAAGACCAAGACATTATTTCATTTAATGAAAATATTTCTAATTTGTAATTATCTTCCTAAAATGACATCAAATTTTCATTGTACAAATTATACTTTATCATATCAGAAAATACAATGGCTAGTAATAGCAATAGCTGTTTGGTGAATAAAAGTTTGGTGAATGGGGAAAAAACAGTTAAGAGAAGAAATAAACTTTAAATCATATTAAGTCTCATATCTAGAGGTCAGTAAAATTAACATTTTGGCATTCATGCTTCCAGACTTTTCCTCATGTAAAAATACATGAGGAATATGAGGAATATAAACGAAAAACCAAATAAAACAGGGTATTTCTCTACCACTCTGAAATCTGTTTTCCTCTCTCCCACTTGATATATTGTAAAAGGTGTATAATGAAGTAAAATTTTGCACCTTTACTTTTCATGCCTGTGTAGTATTCCATTGTTCAGTTTGAGCAGTCTCCTATGGTAAAATATGTTAGCCTAATACTATTACTAATATGGCAATAAACATTTATCCTCACGTATCTTTGAACCGTTTTCTAACTGCTTAAGCATCACCATCCACACAGATTTGCTAGATGAAAATATCGAGATTTTTGATATACAGTTCCAAATTGTCTTCAGCGATTCAGTTCAATTCAGTTCAGTCGCTCAATCGTGTCCGACTCTTTGCGACCCCATGAATCGCAGCACGCCAGGCCTTCTTTTCCATCACCATCTCCTGGAGTTCACTCAGACTCATGTCCATCGAGTCCGTGATGCCATCCAGCCATCTCATCCTCTGTCGTCCCCTTCTCCTCCTGCCCCCAATCCCTCCCAGCGTCAGAGTCTTTTCCAATGAGTCAGCTCTTCGCATGAGGTGGCCAAAGTACTGGAGTTTCAGCTTTAGCAACAGTCCTTCCAAAGAAATCCCAGGGCTGATCTCCTTCAGAATGGACTGGTTGGATCTCCTGGTGCCAATTAACATTCGCCACCAGTCCAACAGTATATGAGAATATCCACTTTTCTTTCATTTCACTAACACTGAACACTATCATTGTTTTTAATCTCTGCTAATATGATTGAAATCATGTAACAATTTTCATTTATTTAATTACTTCTGATGTTAAATATTTTACAATTTGTTTACTGATTCTTATATTAGTATTGACTGCATATGTTCTTTGATCAGCATTCACTTGGGAGAATTAATACTCCGTATTTCTTTGAAAGGCTCTTTTCTATATTAAAGGTAGCAATGATTTGCCACACATTGGTCATAGGTATTAACTTTTATTATGGCTTTATGTCTTTGTTTTTAAAAGTGCTGTTTTATAATATGGCTTTTAATTTTATATAGAAAATCGAGTAATATTATTCCTTTATGTAACCTGCTTTCAATACCCTTCTTAGGCAGCCTTGTCCCACAAAAAAGATTATATAGTTACTAACACCTTCTTTTCATACTTTTATTTTTTACAATAAAAGCCTTAGTTCATATGAAATTTGTCTTGGGCTTAACATGTGAAGAAGTGACCTATATCACAGCACCCATTATTGAACAGTTTATAGCCCTGATTTAAGATGTCACCTCTACATGTGCTATTACTGAACTTCCAGAATGTTCTGGGGCATGGATCTGACTGTCTGGCAAGGCACTAATATCTTGATGCTTTGATATCGAAAGTATACTTTAATACTTACTAGGATGAAGCCATTCTTATTACTCTTCTTTTTGAGTTTTTCTAGATGATTCTCAGATATTTAACTCTTTCTAGGTAAATTTTAGAATCCCTTTGTTAAATTTACCCTTTATGCCAATACCTATGCTTTCAATCCTATCAATGCTTCATTAAATTAGAAAAAGTCATATTTTTATCTCCTTATCTAAGTATAGAATGTCTCAGTAGTTATGAGATAGTATCGTGAAAGCTCTTTAATAAGTACCTGGAGCGTAAGAACATTCAATAAATGTGAGCTATAGTAATAATNCCAGCACGCCAGGCCTTCTTTTCCATCACCATCTCCTGGAGTTCACTCAGACTCATGTCCATCGAGTCCGTGATGCCATCCAGCCATCTCATCCTCTGTCGTCCCCTTCTCCTCCTGCCCCCAATCCCTCCCAGCGTCAGAGTCTTTTCCAATGAGTCAGCTCTTCGCATGAGGTGGCCAAAGTACTGGAGTTTCAGCTTTAGCATCATTCCTTCCAAAGAAATCCCAGGGCTGATCTCCTTCAGAATGGACTGGTTGGATCTCCTGGTGCCAATTAACATTCGCCACCAGTCCAACAGTATATGAGAATATCCACTTTTCTTTCATTTCACTAACACTGAACACTATCATTGTTTTTAATCTCTGCTAATATGATTGAAATCATGTAACAATTTTCATTTATTTAATTACTTCTGATGTTAAATATTTTACAATTTGTTTACTGATTCTTATATTAGTATTGACTGCATATGTTCTTTGATCAGCATTCACTTGGGAGAATTAATACTCCGTATTTCTTTGAAAGGCTCTTTTCTATATTAAAGGTAGCAATGATTTGCCACACATTGGTCATAGGTATTAACTTTTATTATGGCTTTATGTCTTTGTTTTTAAAAGTGCTGTTTTATAATATGGCTTTTAATTTTATATAGAAAATCGAGTAATATTATTCCTTTATGTAACCTGCTTTCAATACCCTTCTTAGGCAGCCTTGTCCCACAAAAAAGATTATATAGTTACTAACACCTTCTTTTCATACTTTTATTTTTTACAATAAAAGCCTTAGTTCATATGAAATTTGTCTTGGGCTTAACATGTGAAGAAGTGACCTATATCACAGCACCCATTATTGAACAGTTTATAGCCCTGATTTAAGATGTCACCTCTACATGTGCTATTACTGAACTTCCAGAATGTTCTGGGGCATGGATCTGATTGTCTGGCAAGGCACTAATATCTTGATGCTTTGATATCGAAAGTATACTTTAATACTTACTAGGATGAAGCCATTCTTATTACTCTTCTTTTTGAGTTTTTCTAGATGATTCTCAGATATTTAACTCTTTCTAGGTAAATTTTAGAATCACTTTGTTAAATTTACCCTTTATGCCAATACCTATGCTTTCAATCCTATCAATGCTTCATTAAATTAGAAAAAGTCATATTTTTATCTCCTTATCTAAGTATAGAATGTCTCAGTAGTTATGAGATAGTATCGTGAAAGCTCTTTAATAAGTACCTGGAGCGTAAGAACATTCAATAAATGTGAGCTATAGTAATAATTATTTGGAAATTTCAAATTGAGACTTTCCCTGGAGTGACTGATAAGCTGACTGAGTTCTGACTAGAGGGAGTGCTATGTGACAGAAATGTGTATGCTGTCTTTTATTCCTCCCAGTGGTATCAATAAACCAATAAAATCTTTCCATAAATCTCTACCTTTCATGTTTCCTTAACTGATAACTAAACAAAAAGAAAAGTCCAAGCCCTCTCCTATTAGCACAAAAAACACAGAGCTTCTTTCTGGACAGATCATCATACTCAGTAAATGCAGGAGAAAAACAGAAGACACCTATGGTAGTCCTGCTTATGAGAAATAGCTGCTTAAAAATACTGACAAATAATAAAATCTGATTTTTAGGGTACATTACTGACTTCATTCTGCTATTTGATAAAATACTAGTTGCCAAAGTTTCTGAGGAATAACGATATCACTGTAGGGATGAGGGCAAGAAATAAGGTGTATTCAGAAGAATGTTTTTAAAAATAAGACAAAATTATTATTTTTGAATAACTGGCATCGAATGAATAAACTCAGCTAGGACTTATATTGCATTTGAAATACACAACAGTCATCAAAAAATAAGAGCATATTAAATGTAATACTCTAAACAACCTACTGGTTCCAGAAGACAAAAGATATACCCATATTATTCTAATTAGAATATATCTGAAAACAGAAGCTAGGGGAAAGTATTTCTTTTGGCTGTTTCTTTAGATATGTCTTCTTTTCATTATTTTAATTTTGTAAAATATGTCTACTGACATATCTCTTGCAACTCCCTCACCACACACAGGCTTTTCTCAATATAGTCATGGGAAAATACTGATTTTTGGTTGTATCAGTATTCATTCAGAGTTTACATTATTAACATGATAATGTAAACGCTGTCCACAGCTGAAACACATAGTATCCTAAGACTACATTTCATTTCTCATCCAAATTCTTGGTGGTGTGTTTTTTTTTTAACCCCCCAGTTACTGGCTGCTTCTCTAGACCACTTTTAACATGAAAAA
>SJYW01006011.1:85583-97973 GCA_006410735.1 Raphicerus campestris | reverse complement strand
TCTGATCTTTCATCTTTCTCATTTTATGACTTGCTGTTAATAGTTTCTACCTTATGGTCTTCTTATTGGATTCTGAAATGCAGAAGAGCTTGATCTTGCAGTTTTAAGACTGAACAAAGTTTATGTAACCTTTGCTTAAGATACTCAGCTTTATTAAACTTTTTGAGCAATATGTTTCTAAACTTTTCTCCAACAGATATGTTTATATAACCCCAGCTCTCCCAAGATAGCTTCATGAATTTAACTTTTTTAGAAGTGGCTTGGTTTTCTCACTCCTCAATGAAACAGAGAAATTGTTTTCTAAGCCTTATGATATTTCACTTCATTTTGTTTTTTTTTTTCCTTAAAGCTCTTTTAAAACAATTCTCTTTTCCTTCTCCACCACCCATTACTCTGTCTAAATTTGTCATTTTTGGTTTTCATTTTTTTCTGATGATATTTTATAGAAAATATTCATAATCTTATAATTACAAAGCCATTAATTTCCTGATAAATATGAAATACACACAAAATATTCATAGACCTTTGAATTTGGAGTATTTACAGCAGAATTGATTGTTTATGATATTGATACTTGTCACACTCTAATTCCTTTCCATTTTTATGGAATTCTACAAGTAATATGTGAGAAACAAGAAATACTTTAAATTCCCTTTGCATTTTGAATATGAATAATGTTGAGCCCACAAGAGGTTTAAAATTAAAGCAATATTCAGTAATGAAATAATTTTCCTTCAGCAGAAATTCAGTGATTTTTTAGAGCAAATGCAAAACTTAGAGAATAAAAAGCTTTTCCTGAAGACAATACAAAATAATATTATTATCATCATTCTTAGATATACTTTATGAAATTATTAAATACTTAAATACTTTATGAAATTATTCACATTTTCCTACTCATATAACTAATGATGCATATGGTCAAGACACTGACCACTACTTTTTATGTGAATAGGTTTTGTATATAGACCAGTTTTTTAATGTGAAAAGTTGAAATGGCATTCCCAGTTTTTTTCAGCCAACTCTGTTAAGCACTTCACTTTTATAAGAAACACCTTAGAATTCAAGAAAATTACTCTCTGACTTGTCCTAACTGCAAATTCTTATTATGCTATTATATGACTGATATAAAAGATAGTTTTACATTAAGGAAATTTGTTGCATTTTCTTTTTAATTGACTTTTTGTTTTAATTTGTTGCATAAAACTCTTTATGACAGATTCCTTATACTTATCCTTGCCTTATTTTAATATATGTGAAGAAATGAATTTTCACATTCATAGAATTATATTAAAGATGTTTCTGTTGAAACAAGAACTCTGATTTTAATATTATCAAAAGAAACTTTAAAACATTCAGAATAACTAGCATGTGTTTTCTTCTGATAATAAATTCAGCAAAAGATACTGTCCAACAAAGCTATTCTTATAGAAATAAACACACATAATACCATACCAAAATCACAAAAACTATTTAAACAATCATAGTTGATTAAATGGTACAGTTTTGAAAATTTTGACTTTTAGAATGTGATTTGTTAAAATTCCATGAACATTTTATTTCAGTCCAAAGCAGTATGCGAGGTCCAGTCCTCAAGAAACTTTGGTTGATCAAGAGTCCTTAAATTTTGATATTCAAGAGAATTGTTTAGAGAACTTGCTAAAATGTGGAAACCCAGAATCTTACCCAATCTGCCAATTCAGAATATCTTAAGTTATTATCTGGAAACCAAAAACTCACCAGTGCTTCTAATGAACACAGTTTCATCAAAGGCATTGTAGTAGAAGATCATTTAAGAGAACACAAATGAAAGCAGAGCAAATAGAATTAAATTTTGTTTTACTTTAAAATTCTGATTTAATTAATCTGTTTTAGAGCTGTGTCATGTAATTTTCATAAAATGACGTTCATAACCATTTGGTATACCATCCCTGTTTGATTAGACAATTGTCATTCTACTTTCATCAGATTTCAGGAATATTGTTTTGTTCTGAGCTATATGAGCTAACTTTGGAATTAAAAATTACAAATATTGAAATTTTATTTTAATATTGATGTTGACAAATGTGTATGCATCTACAAGAATAATACTGTAATGAGGCATGGTCTGAAAATAATGTCTTCAGAGAATTGATTAAAGGAACTATCATTTGTGTTTTAAAAACATGAAAAGATTATGAGCAGTTACATTTAATTAAAATTTTCTGCTTTGTCAAGTCTTATTTCCTTAGCATTAATACATGAAATTAATGCTTTATACTTTCCATTCAAAAGGCTTTCTATTTCTATCTTTTATTTAAGGGTTTTGCTCTTATACTTAAAATTGTTTTGCATAAATACTTGAATTAACTATTAAACTCTAAAGTGTAAGAGTCCAGAGCCTACACATAAGAGCCTACACAGACAGAACTGACAGTACATTATTGACATTTATTGATCTATCGTTTAATTTTATGTTCATTTTTATGTTGAGACTGAGTTTCTGTGTGGTATTTTTCACTGTGTGTTTGTGTATGTTTGCCTTTCATTTAGTGTGTCATCAAAACACTTCTGCTTGGGAGTCAACCAAACTGCAAAATTTTAGGACACAGTTCTCTGCAAATTGCCCTTACTTCTGATACCGATTACAAGAGTTAGTTCAGGGTGTCTCCTAAACCACTGTTAGATTCAGTAGTTGGCTGAAAGGACTCATAGGACTCATTTAAAGCTTTGTATTCAAAGTTACAGTTACTACAGGCACAGGAGATGGATTAAAGAGGAAGGCAGAGGAAGAGACACAGAAGTCTCCACCTGGGAGTCTTCCATTGCCTTCCCCAAAGAGCCAGTATGCATTACCCTTTCAGCACTAATGTGTAGCAATATGCATGGAGTATTGCCAACCAGGGAAATTTATTCAGGCTTCAGTGTTTAGAGATTTTGTGTACCAGTCATGATTGGTTGATTGCCCACCTAATTGAAGTCAATCTCCACATTACCTAATTCTGTGTAATCCAAAGCTCCCACTCTAAATTATGTGGTCATTCTAGTGTGACAAACTCAAGACTGTCTGGTGTGACCAGCTCCCACTCTGGATAAAGACATTTCTATCTGTTATGATGTAGGTATATCCCAGAATCTGAAAGTAAAAGCCAGAACACTCTCGGTCAATGCTGGGGTCCTGCCCTGGTGGATCTAAGGAATTCGAAGGGGAGACAGTGTAGGCGAGGAAAACTTATTTATTTAGAAATATAAGAGAAATTAAGAAGTAGTATAGTAGGAATCTTTAGTGGAGAAAAGAAGCTGAATAACTTGGTTTATGTGGAGAACTAATAAAACCTCAGGACAAGAGATTTGCACCATCTACGTTGGGCCACTGGTGCCTGTTTGAATATTGGAGCGTGCCTCACCTTGGGCTCCCTCTCTCACGGATCTTAGAAGCCAGGGCAAGTAAGTAGACATGGTGAGCCTCCACGTCCCAGATAGGAATTCAGCCAGAAAATAGAGTAAGAAAAGACATGGGGGAAATCAGTCCAGTGACTGTCCCCCTCCCTATTATCTGGAAAAGCCTTATATACCTTTTGGTTTTACATAGAGATCAATGGATAATACAAAATTATGTAGTGTCAGCAGCCCTGACTCTTACTAAGACCAGGCTTTCTCTCTGCATACTTAGCCGTATACACAAGTCTTAGGTGATTTGCATCATCTTCTGGCCAGAAGGCCAATTAACATTTTATGGCCCTTTTCTGATAAGGGTTTGTCAACCAGAAGACTTATTTGCCCTAATAGTGTTGTTCTTCCCAAAATCTAGTGCCACTCTCAGAAAGCACTAAATAAAGTTACATTCTTACATAGCAAGGATACAACAATTTATAACAAGGAAAAAGGAGTACAGTGATTTATAACAAAGAGAAAAGTAATTAACTCAAAAGTCTAGCATTGCTAACATCAAAACTACTATATTCCTATTTCTGCATCCTATTTACATTGATTAATATCCTCCCAGGTGCCTAAAAGATAAAGCATATGGAGGCCTGGTGGCAAACATTAACTCAACAAACTCTTCACCAAACTAATTCTTAACTCTAAAAGGCTCTATATTTTTAAGATGTTTTGAGCTTCTGCCTCTCACAGTTGGGGGCTGTAAACAATCCACAAGTTGTAAAGCAGACCGGTCAGATAAGTTACAAAGCCATCAAAGGGGTTTCAAGCTGAGACATTCTTTTTATATGCAGGAGACTGTTAACTGGAGCCCTAAGTTAATTCCTTTTAGAGGCAGAAGAGTGGAAAGCACAGTACAATAAGGCAGGCAGACTCTGGTTTTGGGGGATAGATGTTCAAGAAAACCCAGGGGAAACCCCTGAAGCCTGACTCACCTTGCCCATCAGCCCTCTTCACATTACCTTGTCATGGGTGGGATCTTCCATGCTGGCTCCTGGCATCTCTAGGCTTAGTTATTTACAGTTGTGGTAGTTCAGTCCCTCGGTCATGTCTGACTCTGCCACCCCATGGACTATAGCATGACAGACTTCCCTATCCTTCTGTATCTGCTTTAGGTTGGTCAGATTCATGTCCACTGTGTTAATGATGTCATCCAACCATCTTATCCTTTGTTAACCCTTTCTCCTACTGCTCTCAATCTTGCCCAGCATCTGGGTCTTTTCTAGTGAGTCGGCTTTTCACATCAGGTGTCTAGAGTATTGGAGCTTCAGCTTCATCATCAGTCCTTCTAATGAATATTCAGGGTTGATTTCCTTTAGAATTGACTGGTTCGTTCTCCTTGCTGTCCAGGAGACTCTCAAGAGTCTTCTCCACCACCAGTTCAAAACCATCAATTTATTGGTGCCCAGCCTTCTTTATTGTCCAGCTAAAACATCTATACATGACTACTGGAAAAACCATAGTTTTGGCTATATGGACCTTTGTCAGCAAAGTGATGTCTCTGCTTTCTAGTATGCTGTCTAGATTTGCCATAGCTTTTCTTCCAAAGAGCAAGCATCTTTTAATTTCATGGCTGCAATCACCATCTGCAGTGATTTTGGAGCCCAAGAAAAGAAAATCTTTCACAGCCTCCACTTTTTCCCCAGCTGTTTGCCGTGAAGTAATGAGACTGGATGTCATGATCTTCATTTTTTGAATGTTGAGTTTTAGCCAGCTTTTTCACTCTCCTCTTTCACCTTCATCAAGAGACTCTTTAGGTCCTCTTCACTTTCTGCCATTAGAGTGGTATTATCTTCTTATCTGAGGCTGTTGGTATTTCTCCTGGAAATCTTGATTCCAGCCAAGCATTACATATGATCTACTCTGCATATAAGATAAATAAGCAGGATGACAGTATACAGCCTTGACACACTCCTTTCCCCATTTAGAACCAGTCCATTGTTCCATATCCAGTTCTAATTGCTGCTTCTTGACCTGCATAATGGTTTTGCAGAAGACAGGTAAGGTGGTCTGGTATTCCCATACCTTAAAGAATTTTCCTCATTTTCTTGTGATCCACACAGTCAAAGGCTTTAACATAGTCAATGAAGCAGAATTTTTTTTAATTCTCTTGCTTTTTCTATGATTAAGTGGATGTTTGTAATTTGATTTCTGGTTCAACTGCCTTTTCTAAATCTCACTTTTATATGTGGGAGTTCTCAATTCATGCACTGCTGAAGCCTAGCTTGAAAGAGCATTACCTTGCTAACATGTGAAATGAGGGCAATTTTACAGTAGTTTGAACATTCTTTGGCACTGCCTTTTTTTAAGGATTGAAGTGAAACTGACCCTTTCCAGTTCTGTGGACACTGCTGAGTTTTCCAAATTTGCTGGCATGTTGAGTGCAGCAGTTTAACAATATCATCTTTTAGGATTTTAAGTAGATCACCTGGAATTCCATCACCTCCAGGAACTTTGTTTGTAGCAATGTTTCCTAAGGCAAACTTGACTTCACACTCCAGGATATGTGGCTCTAGGGGAGTGACCACACATCCTAGTTATCCAGGTATCCAGGTCATTAAGAACTTGTTTTTTTTGTATAGTTATTTTGCATATTCTTGCCACTTTTTCTCACAGCTCTTTAAAGCAGAAAGATAAAAGCTTGAATGAGTTAGAGATAGCTAACATGGTCCCTAGCATAAAGAACAGGGTAGAAAAAAACTGATAATTTTGTGAAATTCATTGTAAATACTATTTAATAGTAATTTAAATGCATAGGTTTTGAAATTAATTACTCCCCTGGTTGTTCAGACAGTAAAGAATCCACCTTCAATGCAGGAGAACAGGATGTGATCCTTAAGTTGTGAAGATCCTCTGGAAATGGAATGGCTACCAACTTCAGTATACTTGCCTGGAGAATTCCATGAGCAGAGGAGCTTGGTTGTCTACAGACCATGGGGTCACAGAGTCNAAATACTATTTAATAGCAATTTAAATGCATAGGTTTTGAAATTAATTACTCCCCTGGTTGTTCAGACAGTAAAGAATTCACCTTCAATGCAGGAGAACAGGATGTGATCCTTAAGTTGTGAAGATCCTCTGGAAATGGAATGGCTACCAACTTCAGTATACTTGCCTGGAGAATTCCATGAGCAGAGGAGCTTGGTTGTCTACAGACCATGGGGTCACAGAGTCAGACAGAAGTGAAGGACTTTCACAGTTTCTTTCAGTATGAGGGCTTCCCAGGTGGCACTAGTGGTGAAGAACATGCCTCCCAATGCAGGAGACATTAAGAACAGTGGATTCAATCTCTGAGTGGGTAAGAACCCTTGGAGGATGGCATGGAAACCAACTCTAGTATTCTAGCCTGGCGAATCCCATAGACAGAGGAGTCTGGTGAGCAGTGGTCCATAGTGTCACAAAGAATGGACACGATTCAAGCCACTTAGTAGACATGCACACATTCAGTATGAAATATGTTAGGAATATAACTGAACTAGATAGTGAAGGAACATTTTGGAAATAAAATGCTGATAGACGGAATGGTTTTTAGGTGTGTTTTTTTTTAGCAATTCATATCATTTTATGGATAACTGGGATGCAATTTGAAAGATATTCTTAATAGTATCATTTTATTAAAAGAATGCTTCAATCATCATATTAGTAGAAAAATATTTTTTAAGTCTTTTCCTAATAACTTAACATCTTTTTCATCAGAGGTGCCTTTTTTTTAGTGTATGAGAAGAAATGTTGTATGTGTGTATTTCCACAAAAAATAATCAAAGAAACAAGTCAAGCTCAAGGAATAATAATCCAGTTATTGGAGAAAGAGGTATACAATTTCAGGATATTTGGTTGAAAATGTTTTCATATCACTCATTTTCCTCTTGTCAGTATTAAATATATAAGTGATTAGGTTAGTCAAGGCACATTGCTGTGTCATTAATCAACTTCATGCATGACTCAGGAATCATCGGGACAATTCTGAAGCTATTTTTGTCTCACAATTCATTTCTTAGAGCTGAGCTCAAAATTTAATTCCTCTGACATATAGAAAGTGACACAACTTACATAGGTATGTTCATTACATAGAAGCTTTTAGCAAAGTACAAATAAGTATATTATAGTTGGAGAACTCAGGTATCTAACTATTCTGAGAAATGTACCAATAAATGATCAGAATGATATCTTCTTCTAGAATATTCTCTTCTAGAGGGAAAATCATTGTACAAATAAAACTAACTGTACTGCTGAGATTTCCCTGGCAGTTCAGTGGTTCAGACTCTGTGCTTCCAATTCAGTGGGCAAGGGTTCAATCCCTGGTCAGGAAACTAAGATCCCACATGCTGTGCCACTCATTCAAAAACTATACTGAAACATTTATAGTGGATAATAAATTTGAGATTTTTTTAAAATCACAAGCTACTGTAGTATATGGGCTTCCCTGGTGGTTCATTGGTAAAGAATCTACCTTCCAATACAAGATTGTAGTGTTCCATCCCTGGGTCAGGGAGATTTCCTGGAGAGGGAAATGGCAACCCACTCCAGTATTCTTGCCTGGAAATGCTATGGTTGTAGCCTGGTGGGCTATATAGTCCATGGAGTTGCAAAACCGTTGGGCATGACTTAGCTACTAAACAACTACTACTGTAGTATATAAATTATTAGTAAGTGGTTCTGTGCTGTGTTTAGTTGTTCAGCCCTGTCCAACTCTGCAACCCCATGGAGTGTAGCCCACCAGTCTCCTCTCCATGGGAATTTTCCAGGCAAGAATATTGGAGTGGGTTGCCATGTCTTCCTCCAGGGGTTCTTCCCAAACGAGGGATCAAACCCAGGTCTCCTGTATTGCAGGCAGATTCTTTACCATCTGAACCACCAGGAAAGCACTTAATTATAACAAACATGAAACTGTAAGCAATTACCTGCCTTGTAGGAAGAAAACTCTTTAAGATTTTTAAAATATTGTTTAAAATTCTGGGGTAATTGCTTAAATAGAAAATTACCATGTATTTCTTCTGGTAATATTGATACAATTTGCCAGTCTATCCTATTTCTTTTGAATAAAAATGAAGATTTATTTTCACTGTATATATTTTAACTCCAGTTACTTCCAAACAATGAAATTTCAGTTTAGACCTGCCATTGAGTATTGTCCTTCTTTGCACTTTTTTTTTTTTTAACTTATGCTCCCACCAAGGATTTGAACTGTGTGAGAATTTCTGAATTGTTATTACTGGAAACATTTTTGTTGTCATGGTGTATAACTCAACTGCTGATAGCAACTGTTAGTTATACTGTTTGACAAAAAGATTATACTTAAAACTAGCTTTTCTCACCAAATCATCAAATATGAAGTGGAAGCAATTATTTTTCTCCTATTTAAGTCAAGATGTGTATAAGAGACAGCTTTCACCTTCATCAAGAGGCNATAGCAACTGTTAGTTATACTGTTTGACAAAAAGATTATACTTAAAACTAGCTTTTCTCACCAAATCATCAAATATGAAGTGGAAGCAATTATTTTTCTCCTATTTAAGTCACACAATTATTCATTTTTCTGAGTCCATGACAAAAAGCTAACATACAAGTCTCTTTTTGTATTTCAAACTTTGAAATGGATCCAAGAGAGTCTTATACTAAACTCAAAGGTATGATGAAAATTATCATATTTTCACTAGTGGATTTAAAGTTACCAAATAATTTCAATAGTAAGGCCATCGATGACCGAACTTACCTGTTTTGACTTAGGGCATAAATTAAAAAAGAATAGAGATATTAGGATCTATTAAGGTAAATTATTGAGTTATGGCTGGTGTTGCTATTTGACAATGGTTCTGTGTGATTAATTATCTGGACAACTTAATACGTAACAGAATAATTGTGTTCTAAGTACTGAGATGAGAATACTATTTCTTTTCTTTCTGGAAACTATAAGATCTTCTTTACATTTCATCAAGAATTTAAATAATTCTCAGGAGATGACCTTTCTAAAGTAAAGGATGTCTTTCTTATTATTATTCGGTATCCTAAAGTTTCTATTGCTGTATATGACATTTCCACAGAACTTTAAATAGAAATATTAAAGAACAGAACAGGAGCACATTCATTAGAATAAAAAGTATCTAGCTATATGACCCCAGTAAGACAAGGTAATTATACTAACAGTACTTACCCCATATTGAAGGGCCAGATGGTAGCCAGGGAAAAAAAATCACTGAGCAGAAAGCCTAATTCAGTGTGTGCTCCGACACTTGTAGCCGTGATCCCATAATCATTTATGGAACTGATCAACGGCTTGCTCCTGTATTTCCCTGCTCTGTTTTATGTGTCTTCTGTATGTTTGATTGTATATATAAAGACAGCTTAATAACGAGAAGCTTGATCACTATACCTGTTCTAGCATTTAACTTAATTTTAAGCATATTACTATATGTAACAAAGCAAAATTTGATGTATTTTACAAATAAAATATATATTTTGTTACCTATCTATACCTAATATGCTTGCTAGAAATTATTTTACATCTTTCATCTTACTTTTTAAAATATAATATTTCAAAGACATCATTTTCCATTGTGCATTGTATATAACTATAGACATTAGCAGAAACTCAAAAAATAAAAGAAATGGTTAACAGTTTTGAAGAAAGCTTAACAAATGTCAACAGGTTTTACTACCTGTACCTTTTAAAATACTTCTCAACATCTTTTATTTAAAGTATAGTGTAAATTCTCAAGAGAAGAATAGAACAAGCAGAATTTTCGAAACAAATTTTACTTTCAAACGTTTACCTTTTGATTTATTCAAGAGGTGTTTAACAAATACTTGAAATTCCATAGTAAACAAACCTGAATAAGTTTGCTACTCTCGTGGAGCTTATGTTGTTGTAAGTTAGCCTCCTAGGTCTAGGAAACTACAGAATCTTTATAGTGTCTTTCAAACTGGGGGCAAGGAAATACACTAAATGCTTCATATATGTTATTCCATTTAATTTACAAAAAATAAAAAAACTTGAGGCTTAAGAACTATTATCAGTCTCATTTTACAAGTGTGACCATGAAGCCTAAGAGAAATTTAGTTCACATATTTCAAGGTAATGTGTCTTTGTTGTTCCTTCACTCGGTCTTGTGCAACTCTTTGCCACTTCATGAAATGCAGCATCAGGCTTCCCTGTCCTTCACCATCTCCTGGAGGATGCTCAAACTCATATCCATTGAATTGGTGATGTCATCCAACTATCTCATCTTTTATTGTCCCTTTCTCCAACTGCCTTCAATCTTTTCCAGAATCAAGGTCTTTTCCATGTGAGTAACTCTTCGCATCAGGTGGCCAATGTATTGGAGCTTCAGCTTCAGCATCAGTCCTTCCAATGAATATTCAGGGTTGATTTCCTTTAGGATTGACTGATTTGATCTCCTAGCAGTCCAACAGAGACTCTCAAGACTCTTCTTCATCTCCACAGTTCAAAAGCATAAATTCTTTGGTACTCAATCTTCTTTATGGTCCAACTCTCACATCCAGACATGACTACTGAAAAACCATAGTTTTGGCTATATGGACCTTTGAAGGCAAAGTGATGTCTCTCCTTTTTAAATATGCTGTCTAGGTTTGTCAAAAATTTTCTTCCAAGGAGCAAGCATCTTTTCATTCCATGGCTGCAGTTACCATCCACAGTGATTTTGGAGCCCAAGAAAATAGTCTCTCACTGTTTCCATTTTTTCCCCATCTGTTTGCCACAAAGTGATGGGAATGGATGCCATGATCTTCATTTTTTTGAATGTTGAATTTTAAGACAGCTTTTTCACTCTCCTCTTTCACCTCCATCAAGGGGATCTCTAGTTCCTCTTTGCTTTCTGCCATTAAGGTAGTGTCATCTACATATCTGAGGTTATTGATATTTCTCTTTTCAATCTTGATTCCAGCTTGTGCTTTATTTAGCCCAGCGTTTCTCATGATGTACTCTGCATAGAAGTTAAATAAGCAGGGTGATGATGTACAGCCTTAATGTACTCCTTTCCCTCATTTTGAACCAGTCTGTTGTTCTATGTTCAGTTCTAACTGTTGCTCCTTGACCTGCATGTAGGTTTCTCAGGAGGTAGGTAAGGCAGTCTGGTATTTCCATCACTTTAAGAATTTTCCAGTTTGTTGTGATCCACACAGTCAAATGCTTTAGCGTAATCAATGAAGCAAAAATAAATGTTTTTCAGGAATTCCCTTTCTTTTTTGATGATCGATAGATGTTGGCAATTTTATCTTGGTTCCTCTGCTTTTTCTAAATTCAGTTTGTTCATCTGGAAGTTCTCAGTTCACTTACTGCTGAAGCCTAGCTTGAAGGTCTTTGAGCATTGCCTTGCTAGGAAGTAAAATGAGTACAATTGTGCAGTAATTTGAACATTCTTTGGCATTGCCCTTCTTTGGGAATGAAATGAAAATTGACATTTTCCAGTCCTATGGCCACTGCTGAGTTTTCCAAATTTGCTGGCATATTGAGTGCAGCACTTTAACAGCATCATCTTTTAGGATTTGAAACAGCTCAGCTGCAATTACATCACCTCCACTAGCTTTGTTAGCAGTAATGCTTCCTAAGGCCCACTTAACTTCACACTCCAGGATGTCTGACTCTAGGTGAGTGACCACACTATGGTGGCTATCAGGGTCATTATGACTTTTTTGTATAGCTCTTCTGTGCATTCTTGCCATCTCTTCTTAGTAGCTTCTGCTTCTGTTAGGTCCTCACTGTTCCTGTCATTTATTATGCCAATCTTTTCATGAAATGTTCTCTTAGTATCTCTAATTTTCTTGAAGCCATCTCTAGTCTTTCCTAGTCTTCTTTCTTCTATTTGTTTCCATTGTTCAGTTAAGAAGGCTTTCTTATCTCTCCTTACTGTTCTTTGTAACTCTGCATTCAGATGGATATATCTTTCCTTTTGTTCTTTGCCTTTTGCTTCTCTTTTTCCAGCTATTTGTAAGACCTTCTCAGACAACCATTTT